>OW026519.1:166568395-166868395 GCA_932274085.1 Protocalliphora azurea
AAATTGCTACCTGTACTTCGTGCACAAAGTTTACATCGACAGACAACCAGCCAGCCCAAGGTGGGGACAAACACAAAATTTTTGATAATAAATCTGTATCTCCTAAACTTCTAGACGGATTGAATTGAAATGTATGAAAGAGTTGTAGAGAAGGACCTAAGCCATCAGGAGGACCTAAGCCTTGTAATAACACGAGATAAGCTACAGGGTGTCAAAGTTGATAATACTCGAGGTATGTAAAAGTTTCAAAAAATCGTAATTTCTACAAATCAAGTCCGATTTCAAAGATTTTTATATTTCTGTAAAGTGCTTGACAAGGTTAAAGAAAAAATAATCTCTTACATTTAAAAAGGTAATTTAAGCTTGAATTTTGAACTTTTGATTTTTTGCTTCGACTTTATTTCGTTTTTCGGAAATAAGTCTTGAGGTATATGAGGGAATTTTTTTTTTTTAATATTCTGTAATGTTTAATATATTTTGAAATAATATACTGAAAAATATTTTTAATTATCTCAGTTCATCTAACTGTAAAAAATTTTCAAAATCACCACTCTGAAATTAGTATGAAAAATGGCTTTTTTTCTTAAAGTTTTTTTTAATAAAACTTTTTTCTTTATATATATTTCAAAGGACAAACTTCATAAATGGCTAATAAAGAAATTTAAAATTGATTTAGGCAACCTACATCCAGCATTGGTCGAAAAAGGTGAATTAAAAAAAAGTTTAATTTTTATTGATTATTGACAAAATTTAATAAAAAATGGATTTAGGTAGATTTGACACTAAATTGCTTCCCGCAGGGTAAAAAAAAAAATGCAGAAATGCAAAATTTATGAAATATGTCAATTTTTAAACGACTTTTTTTTTTAATTGTAAAAAAAAAACAAGTTGATATTTTCACTATTATTTCTTAATGTAATGTATAATAATGTATAATGTATAAAATAAATATCAATCTTTCATTTCTGTAAAAACCATTTAAAAAGATTTATATACCAATTTTTGTCAATTTTTCAAAAATAAACAATGTAAAAAAATAAGAAAAAAAATAATATTTTTTAAGGCAAAACTTCGTCTGCTTTTCAAAAACTTTTAAAATATTATAAGAATATAAAAATAGACTTATTTACCAATTCAATGATATATAATATGTTTATATAGGTCGTTTGAAAAACATAATATGATGGCCTCAAAACTGCGCATTTCCATATGTGCGGATACCTAACACTAAATTGTACTGGCGCGTGTTGTTTGTGTAACGAGATAATAATCGTAGTAATCGATTGAATTTATTAAATATTGTTTATTTTTTTTTTTTTTTAATTACCAAAAATTGATTTGTAAAGCTTTTTAAATGATTTTTGTAGGACTGAAAGAGTGATATCCATTTTATACATAAGAAAGAGTAATGAAAATATTATTGTAATCAGTGTTGCCGTTTTTTTTTGTTAAACCAAAATTTTATTTTTATAAACAAGTTTTAAAGTACTTTTTAAATTACTCTGGAAATATCGTATAAAAGTATTTGCAACAATAAAATGAACATCAAAATTTCATGACTCCTTTTTCCTTATTTAAATGACAACGATGAAGAAACCACAATCTTAAAGGCATCAAGAATGCTAATGAAGCATGTTGTGGCATAGAAAGTACTTATTCTATGGTATAATTACACTCTATAAACTTTAGTTTTGTTTCGCCAAATAAAGACAATTAGGAAAATTTTGGAATGCAAATTTTTTAACATGATTGTGGTTTGGTATATTAAAGATATCTATTGAAGATATCTTTTCTTTTAGATGTGAAAAATTTCTACATTCAAATATCTGAATGTCTGAAATGTTATTGCCAAATTGTGCCAAGTTCGGTAGATATAGATTATACCAGCTATAGAAGCCATTATAACCAAATGTATAATTGATAATTGCAACAGCTGTATTTGTACGTTGTTTGTTAATTTCAAAATTTGTAGGCTATGGAAAAATATTAAGAAATGAGATATTACATTTTCGCGATCGTTAAAAAGTTACCGCTCTAAACTCGTTGAAGTTTTCAAATCAAGCATATTTTTAATCTTAAAGTATTTCGGATTATTTTATAATACATATGTAATAAATAAATAAAAAAAGAGACGTTAATGCAAAAATATATATATTTTTTATGAAATTAAAATATTTAATTGGTAAAATTGTATAATTTAGTCATGTAGTTTATTTCGCTACTTAAATTCAAATAAAACAATATAGTATAGAGTTAATATTAATGAAGTAATTATGAAGTATTAAACAATATATAAAAACCATTGGAAGTTTTAGACACAATCATTGTTAATACACAAACATTTTATTTCCATATTTTTAGAAATTAAAAAGTTTTCTAGCAAAAAATTCCTAAAAGGTTTTAGAAATTATATTCGGTGCGGAAGGTTTTTGTCCTAAAATGACTTATTACAGTATTGTTCATATCGGGATAATTTGTAATTTTTTTTGCCGGCAAAATGTAATTGCATTGTTCATAAATTATTGAACAATTTTGAAATTTTCAACTTATTATAATTTATCGTGCTATGAACATACTTAACATAAAAGATTTTTAACGTTTTATAATTATTATTATTATTATTATTATTATTATTATTATTATTAATATTATTATTAATATTATTGTTGTTATTATTATTATTATTATTATTATTATTATTATATTATTATTATTGTTATTGTTATTATTATTATTATTATATAAATATTATTGCAAATATTTAAAATTTTTATGTATGAAACGATCGTTCTAAAGAATTACTTTTTTAATATTTTTCTCTACTGAGGATTTTCTACACATTTTACCTTATGACCGATATTAAAAAATACTTTATACCTGAATATATTATATAAACTTTTGCATAAATAAATTTTGTTTTTTTTTTTTTTTGGTTAGTTTTTTTTCAAAATTTTGGTTACAAAAATTGATTTGTCATTTCAAAAAGTCATTTAAAGATTGTTTTTTTTTGGCCGGCCGGGAAGCAATTTAGTATGAAATTTATTTAAATCTATTTTAATAATAAATATCGTCAAAAAATTAAAAAAAACTCGAGTTTCACTTTTTTATTAATAAAAATGAAACTCTTTCTAAAATTCATTTTTTAGACCAATGCCGGATGTAGGGTGCAAACCTAAACCAATTTAAAATTTTTTTTATTAACTATTTATTAAGCCTTGTCTTTTGAAATATGTAAAGAAAAAAATTTTATTGCAAAAACTTTGAGGAAAAGTACTATATTGAAAGAATAGTACTATATTTTTGTAAAAAGTAGCTAATTTGCATACTAACTTCCGAAAAACGAAATAAAGTCGACACAAAAAGTTAAAAATTCAAGCGTAATATTAGTAAGCTTATTTTTTCTTTATCTTGTCAAACACTTTACAGAAATATAAAAATCTTTCAAATCGAACTTGATTTGTAGAAGTTGCGATTTTTATAAACTTTTACTTACTCAAGATTATCAACTTTGACATCCTGTAGCTTATCTCGTGTTATCACACGGTGGCTACAAGCTTGAGTTCTCCTCTACTTCCTTCCATACATTTTAATTCGATCCGACCAGAAGTTTAGGAGTTACTGATTTATTACCAAAAATTTTGCGTTTGGCCACACTGTGCAGCCGGACGGACATCATTAAATAGACTCAGAAAATGATTCGATTAGAATACTTTAGGTTGGGTGTTGGAATAGTTTTTTGTGTGTTACAAGCATCAGTACAAACGCACCTGTGGTAGTGTAAAGTATAAAAATCTAAGTTTTTGCAATTTTCATATAAAATGTTAAGGCGGAAAAAACTACTTATAAACAAGTTTTAAAATAGTTAATACAAATAATTAAAATTAATTATTTTTTTACTTATTTAGAACTACTACGTTTAACTAAATATTTATACTGAGGTGTTAATAAAAGCAATAAAAAAATTTTATAAATAAAAATTCAATTAGCTTGTTTTGTTTATTTATACCTGTAGTAATTAAGAATAAACAACATATCCCTGATTTAGTTTATTTACATTAAAGTTATATAAAATTTCAAATAAGTGTCAGTGTTGCCATAAGGTGAGAAAATAGATCAGAAAAGGCTAAATGCCCCAAACAATAAAAGCAGAAAAAATTTATTATTTTTGTTTTTTTAATTTAAAAATTTATTTTTTCTCCTTTTTAATAGTTTTTATATTTCTTAAGATATTGTAGCAAGTTTCTTAATAAAATAAGAAAAATCGTCCAAAAAATATACATATGTATTTCATATGAAAAATTACCCAATGTTTTGAAGTCATTTTGTTGGAAATCGATGCCGTTTAAATACCGTTTAAAATGAGTCATCATAACCGATACCGTTACTGAAATTATTATTTTCCAAAAATATCGGTATTCAAATACTATTTCCCTCAATACCGTTATATATCGGTATTTTAGTTTCGGTATTTTAAAATATACTATTTGCTATGTAATATGTTTTGTAAAAACAATTTCTTATATTCTAAATTTACTTGCTTCATGAAAAAATTTTTAATAATAACAGTTTATTTAAAGTAATATTTGAGCCGTTTATTTTGAAAGTGGCATAAGTCTAAATGCGAAAATTAATTATGAAAATATCTAAATTTTTACGTATTTATTTGATTTTTTTCTTGTTAAGATTTCTGAACGAATAAAGAAGAAAACTTAAATTAAGTTAAAACTAGTACGAATTTAGTTATAAAAATAGTTTAATGTTTTTTGTTATGACTAAACTCGACTTTTTTTGATGAAGGCACTTAGGATGCTTTCAAAATAAACGGCTTATGAATGAAATCATTCAATTTATTTGTTCCTATAGACTTCCTAAAACGATGCGTATTGATTAGCTTAATACAGGAATATTGAAAAAAATACATATTTATCCTCAGTTCTCTGCGAACGTTTAAAAATCAAGCTCTTAGTATATTTCGCCCAAAAGATCTTTAGATTTTTTTTTGTTGTTATTAGGTTTCAAAAAATTCTTAACACAAGTCAAAAAAGTGGTAGAAAAAATTGTATAGCAAATAATTTTACATAATTCATATCCCTTGTGGTAGATATGTTTGTTCGACGAAGTTACAAAAGCGCTCAAAAGAGAAAGTTCTCATTCTGAAATGTTTTTGGGCCACAAATTTGATTTTATGCATCCCCCACTTTTGAAAACTTTTTACAATTTAAGAATAGATTTCTTAATACTTTCATTTGTCTAAACTTTTCTAAAAGTTAGTCGGAAACAGCGAGTGTATAGAGTTATATAAAAATTTTATATAACGTCACTGTTTTATGAGGTATAAAAACTATTACGTTATTTAGGCTTCTTTCCTATATCATTTATTTAGTTTTTTTCCTTAATATTCTTTGAAAGAGTGAAACATTTGTTCAGAAAGTTATATATAAACTACATGTACATGCTAATTGACTGTGAACGTTAATTTTTTGTAACACTGCCTGGTCTCTTAAACAAGGCATTCTCAACGAACTGCCTGCTATAAATGCGCCTTCATTATAGTTTTAAAAATGAATTTGACGATCATAAATTTTCTATCAAAGCGATTTCAAAATTTGTATTACATTTGGAATTGGCTGCTATAAATACCATTATTATAAAGTTCATTCTTATCCCTCGTTTATAAATGTTAATATTTTTTTAAATAATATTGTCCACATATTCTGATTGTTTTGTAATTTTAGAGAATTTTGCGTCTTACTTTCACATTGGCTCAGTGTGCACATGTCGTCTGACAGTACTGCGTTACAGTTTTTCGAGACTTTTACATTTGTCACATGTAATCGATTTTAACCTTACTTTTACTTTGGACTACTCGTGGAATACCATATAATACTCAAAGAATTAGTATTGGTGGGAACCAAAAAATTCAGGGCGATGAATTCGGAAACGCTAGCTTTCTATACGAAAGGAGGCTTCCTTTGGCATGAACACCCGCAATATGTTAGCAGATGGCTATGTCATGTAAACTTTTAAAAACTCCATCCTCCCAAAAAGAAAAAAAAAGCACTCATCATACATTCATGCTGTCATTGCCATAGTTGCGGTCCGTTAAACGTGAATTTTTTAATATTTTCAAAATTTCTAGTGAATAAATGAGGTGTATTAGGAACATAATTGGCACTGCATTTGCACTATTTCTTTTTTATAAAATGTAATTGACATATTTGTTCTAGCTCTTACCCTAAGCAGTTACATATAACTTGGTGAAGAATATTTCAATTTGTAACGAGATGTTTTTTGGTGATTTGAATGAGTGACTTTTTCTGGCAATTGGAATGAATATTGCTCCAAAGAAGCTTTCGCAAAGCATTTTCCATTATATTTATTTTTGAAATATTTTATAGAACGTCGCTTTAGTCAACATCTCCTAATGGTCCCACTCCATGTGGAGTTGGTGCCAAAACATTTGTGTGCATTTTAGAGAAAAAATTATAATTTTATTGGGCTTATATATGAATTGAAACTAGATCCGAAGGTATAAGGTTTTTAATTTAAAAAAATCAGAAAAAAGTGAACTTTGTGTCGCCACAAAAACTAAATTGCGGTTTAAAACATAAAATATTTGTATATTTTATGTTATAAGGTGACATAAAATATAAAAATATCCAATTAAGAGTTTTTAAGAATTTTAATTAAAAATAAATAAAAAATATGTTTTTAATAATAACGGTATATGCCAGTATTTTGGTTTCGATAATTTAAATAAAAATAAATTGAATACCAATTGAAATTGAAAATTGAAATTAATAAGGAAAAAAATTTTTTATTAACGGAACTTTGAGAAAAAAGTGAATGAATTGTAAAAAAATAGCCATTTTTCATGCCAATTTCAGAGTGCTGACTTTGAATATTTTTCACGTCTAGACGAATTGAGATAATCCAAAAATTCTTTCAGCATGTTATTTTGAAATATGTAGCAAATTACAGAATATTTTTAAAAAATTTTTACCTCATATATCTCCGGACTTATTCCCGAAAAACGAAAGAAAGTCGAGCCAAAAAATCAAAAATTAAAAATTCAAGCGTAAATATCTTTTTAACTGTAAGAGATAACTTAGATGAGTAATCTTATTTTTTCTTTATCTTGCCAAGCACTTTCCAGAAATATAAAAATCTTTAAAATCGGACTTCATTTGTACAAGTTACGATTTTTTTAACTTTTACATACTCGAGGTAGTCAACTTTGACACCCTGTAGCTTATTTCGTGTTATCACAGGGTGACTACAAGATGATTTTTCTGAAAGCTTAGGTCCTCCTCTACAAGCCTTCCATACATTTCAATTTGATCCGACGAGTAGTTTAGGAGATTCAGATTTATTACCAAAAAATTTGCGTTTGACCCCACTGTGTACCGTTGCATGTCGTGTGCACCCTGTGAGGGTTAAAATAAATAGTTGGCAACGTCTGAATGAAAGTTGACATTTGAAAACAGAAAAAAAAAATAATAATAAAAGAATTAAGTGAAAAGAGGGAAAGAAAAGAAAATTTTAAATTTTACATTTAGCAAATTGCTGAAATGTTTTAATGATGGCGAAATGAAGACATATTGTGGCTTCTAGGAGGTGTAATGATGGGGTCCAGAAGAGAAACTCGTTCCTTTTTATTTCATCTTGGGAACGGTGTGGCAGGTGGAGAAAAAGAAAAAAGAAAACGATATTGTGGTGAAGCAGTTTTATTAAGAACAAAAAAAAAAAAAAAAAAAAAAAAAGCTTACAAACTATAAATGTGAAACAATATTATAAATTAAACAAAATTATAAAAAAACGAACCTAAATAAAAATATGTTTAAAAAGAAATTAAAAACTATTGGTACTAAACAAGAAAAATTACTTTCTAACTTAACATCTAATTAAAACCTAGTGAAAATACAAAGTAATAACCTATAAACTACAGAAAATTTAAGAAGTTTGTTTCGCGAGCATAACTATTTGATGCTAGAAAAAAAAAACCGAAAACTAAAGAACTATTTTAAATAAAGAAAAAAAGGAAAAAGCTAACTATAATAAAATAAGTTAAATAAGAACTAAATCTAAAGGAAAGAAAAAAAAACCTATACTAAACAAATTTTAATTAAATTAAATAAAAAGTTGAAAACTGAAGCGTAAAAAAATAATTTTCAAAGAAAACAAAATATCCTCCATATCGGCCATATCCATCGTGGGAAGATCACCATCAGTACTACCCGGCAGAAGAAGGTATCGGCAGACTTGGACTGTTGACGGACGAAACTAAAAAAACACATGTAAATTTTATTAATAAATAGAATATAAAAAAAATATATATATAAAAGATTAAATAAAAAAAAAAAAAAAAAAATTTAGATAGGAATGATAGTTAGGGCATTTATACCTGGTTAGTTCAGTCCCTTAGCAAAGAGGTTAAGGTGCGCGTTTTAGGTTCTAAAGTGAGCTCAGTTTAGGCCGCCGTCGTAGCTATCCTGGGTATGTAGACCCGCACAAAAATGCCATATCTATGCTTCCTATAAATGTAAAATAATAATATATGTGATTTTTTTTTTAACAAAATAAATTACAAACCCGTATAATCCGTGAAAACGAAATAAGATGGCTGCCGTAAACGTTCGAAGACAACATCATTAGAAGCTGCACCATTTTGAATACTTAGTAAACTCCCTAAATAAAGAAAAACATGTTTGAATGATTTTTTTTCAATTTTTATTTTTTTTTAATTATTTATATATTTACATACCTTTTATATGTTTTTTTTAAATTTCCATTTAGTTGGTTAAATTTATATTGTAATATAAAACCCACATTATGGCATGAATTTTTTTTCTTTTAGCCTTTCTCAATTTTATTGGTTTTTTTTTTTTGTAAATAAAAAAATTATTTTTATAACGTTTTGTGAAAATAAGTTGTGTTCATATTTTTTAAATATGTGGTAAAAAGAATTTTAAGGTAAGCAATTGCATGGAGTAGTGGTTGATGAGATAGCGTAGCTGTGTTAGGGATAGCCAAATTAGGAGCCAGCTACCATGGATAGGGCAGTTTGATATCCTTGTGGGAGGGACAATTTACGCCGGCATAACAGCTGCCGGCTAGAAGTGAAAAGAATCATGCAACTTTCAAGTAATTATTAAAATTAGGCAAGAATGTGAACGTAGCTCACTTCGGGTCTCCATATGAAGTTTTACTTTTTATTAATTTTTGTTATCATTTTAGCTGGGATTTTTTTTGTGTGTACCCGGCCATTGGCCACCAGGCGAGCAAGAACTCCACCCCATCCGGCGAGTTATAGCCCGGCGCCGCTCAATCTGGTAGCCCAAACAGATATTCAAATGTTTGACAAAGCCGGTTGGTACACTACAAGCATTTCCAAATTTTTGGGTGATTTTTCGTTTTATAATTACTTTTTTCAAATAATCATAAATACTTTCTATGTTTACTGTAGTTTATTAAAAAATAATTATAGTAATCGATTTTGTAAGTTAATAAAATTAGTTGTTATCCTTGATTTGGAGAATGAGGCGCCGCAGGCGAAACTTTTTGTTCAATATAAATAATGTAGACGTTTTTTTTTGCGAATAAATACTCAAAAATGCTAAGATGAATGATTCTGTCAAAATAAAATTGGTATATAAAAGCAAATAAGAAATTATTTTCTTCTTTGTTGAAGTATTAACATTTTAGCCTTTTTCAGGCAATTTTAAGTATCAAAAAACGCTAGAAAGAAAGACTAGAAGCTAAAGCGAAAATTTTCAGTCGAAAGGAAAAATAAAAAGGATAGATTTAGCATTGAAAAGGTTAAACTGGTAACTAAACAATGTATAAGTGATATTAAAATACACTACATAGTTTTCAAATAACTCAAAAAATTTCCAGCTGTTTTTTTTTGATTTCGGAAAAAAAACAACTACTCGCATTACTTTGTAATGTGCTATCATTAATTTCTTCATTATTTTTCTTTTGGGAAATATGTAATTTAAAAAAATTTAAATTTTATTTTTCTTTGGATAATTTTTGTTTATTTGTTATTGTTATTATTATTATTTTTTTTTTTTTGAAAAGCCGATTTTAGGTCAAGGCAAAATTTTTTAAGGTACTTTTTTTGGAAAAGAAAATTTTCAAAAAAAAAAAAAAAAAACAACAAAAAATATAATATTGTGATAAGTTGCGTATCTTTGCTATTTATCAGGCGATTTAATGTGTTTTTTTTGACAAAAAAATAAAAAAATTTCTTAATGTCAGACTAATTCAACATCGTCTAGTCCAAAAACAAAAGGTGGGTTCAGATTTCTCGAAACTCTGTCATAAATTGTTTTAAGTATAGTAAACACCAAGTTGTCTCTAAATTAGAACCTTAAGTTTGATAACTAGTTTCACATGGATGGACAGACGAAGGCAGAGAGTGATTTTGAAATGATTTGTAATTTCAAAGGTTGGAGTAGGACTGTTGTGTTTGGGTGTAACTTACAAAAATTGCTCAAACAAATTTAATACATTACTTACATGCATGAATAACAAAATTTTTTATTGTAGTAGTAAATTTAAATTTAGCATTTTTTTTCTGAAAAATTGCACTTTTTTAACAGTCATTTAGCATTTTCTTCTGTGGAAGTTCTGGTTCACACATATTCTTACCACTGTTTCCAGATTTGTCGATTTATCTGTATTTTGACGATCTTTTATACTAAAAGTTTCAAAATGCGATTTGACGATTTTTGCTAAAAAAATGACAATTTCACGAAACGTTCACACACGCTAATTTTTATTATTTAGATTTGACTTTATATTGTAGGAGAGAGAAAGAGAAAAATACTATAATAAATTTAAACTTTTACTTCGAAATTCGCTTGCAATTTAACCAGTATTGGTGAAACGAATTTTTTGTGTGAAAAGAAAAATGTAAGAATGTCTTAAGTAGTAAAAAATTTAATTGAAAATAAAATCAATATATATGATTTTTTGAGTAATTTTTGAATTTATTTTGTCATAAATTAAGATCACCGCCCACTTGATTTTTAAACAATTTTTATAATGATTCAATAGTACTTTTAATTGTGATTAAAAAAATTAAAAAAATTAATGACTGTTCGCTCTTAGTTTACGTGTTATGGATCTCTAAAGTCTATATATGCGATTTATAATACTGTTTAAAGTTAATTTTCATTTTTTATTGATATACGGGAACTCACAAAATTTTGTTATTACAAAAAAAAAGTATACTCGACGAATAAATATAGGAGAAAGTTCCTGAGCCCTGCCAAAGATCGGCTACACCGAAAAATCTTTATTAACGTCAAAAAGAAAATATTTTTACTTTAATTGGGCCGTTAATTTTAATTTGTTCCAATTTTGAAAATTTTTTATAACATAAAACAATTTTGGAAGTTTATTTAATAAACATATAGTTTCAAAATTTAATATTATTTTTTAATATGAACATAAATAGTCAAAAAGATATGCATTTTAATTTTTCTAATTTTTTGACGATTTTCAAAAATATTATGCCGATTTTTTTTGTCCAATTTTAGCGATTTTATACTATAATTATCTGGCAACAGTTGCTGAGAGTGCAAAGAATACAGAATGCACTGGAAAAATTTATAGAAATAAATTATATGGTAACTAATATTCATTAATTTCTTGAAATGTCTTAAGATAAAGTTGGAAAAATGTAAATTATACATCGTATGGCAATATTAATAAATTTACATAAGTGCAAGGAAAGAAAAAATGTATAAAAAATGACGTTTTTTAATTTACTAAACCAATTTATATATATATTTATCTTTTTTCTGCGAAAATGTTTTTAAATAAACAAATGTTAGTAAAAACATTCATCTTATTTAATAAAATATAGGTAAAATAAGTTATAGATACCATTTCCAAAAAATGTTTAAATTATATAGATGATATTTACAGAGAACGCCACGGTGCGATGCTGAAGAGTTCTGATGACGGTCGTGGCAGACTAGAAAATGCATTTCATTTTGCCGAGTGTCGAATAAAACTTTTACAATATATTCTTCTACAACTATACAATGAACTTAAGCTGAAATACAAAAATTCCAAAAAAAAAAACTATAAACTAATTAAAAGCATTAATTTTTTTTAATTTAAACTTATTTACTATAAACAATGATTATATTAATTATAACAATGTTTCTTACACATTAAAAATTATTACATGTACAATTTACGTTGTACATACATATGTACGTTAAATCCTTTTTTACTTTTTTTATACTTACATACATAATATGTACATGCCCAAATGCATACATGTGTATTTTACAATTTAAAGCAAAAAATGTCATTAGACTTTTTATTCATTTTGTTTACCGCTATAAAGTATTTTTTTTATATGTGTACATATCTATATGAATATACATATACATCAGCAAAAATATGGTAAAATCATAGTTGTGGCAACGCTGATGCTAGATATAACAAACACATTAGCAACAGAGAGCGTAAACAAAACAAAATTTTTACGTCCTCTCTTTGTCAATGTCGTTAATCTAGGACAGGCAAAGGCGCCCATAGTACTCCAATGTTTTTAAACCAAGGTTGTCCTACCAATACAACTCTTTTTTGTGGTATTTTTTATGAATTTTATTCACTCCCAGCAAAACCTTTGCTTTTCTGGTAAGTTAGCAGGTATAATTGGAAACAAAAATAGACTACTTATATTTTGCCTGAATTACTAGTTATTTTTGTTCGAGTTGTCCACAAATTCATGTAGTTATTTTTTGACTCTAGGGGTACTCAAAAATATGTACCTAAACGAAAACAAAAATAACAAAAAAAAAAAAACAAAAAAATTTTGCCGTCAGTGAGACTCGAACTTGGAGACACACTAACCATTCGCTTTTACTGACTAACGTCTTACTCAGTACACCATCTCGCGCATAGCATCCTAAGCGATAAAAACTCTATTTAGTTTAAAATATCTTTTTAGATATTTTGTTATAAAAAACTAACAGCTTCAGAATGGGGTTGAACCAACAACCTTCTGGTTGTTAATCCAGGGCTCTAGCCAACTCATCCACGTGTTTGCAGTATTACTGCGCTATTATACTATTGAGTACTTATTAATGTAATACAGAGTTGGCAAATAATAATGACGCCTCATTACCAAGAAACTACTTTAATAAGTAGTTGTTATTACCGAAAACCAAAAAGTTTTTGCTGGGCTGTTTCTCTTAAGACGAACGTTTATAACATTATTTAATAAAAATGTTTTTTTTGAAATTTTAATTTTCTTAGAAATTAACCTTTTTCCTGCTAAAAATACCTTCATATTCACTTTTTTGAAAGTAAACAACTACCAAAAAAGTCTCAAATATGCTCTTAGTTTTACCTTTGGGGTATTTAAGGTTATCTTTTGGAAGCACTTGTTGGAAATCATTTCTTATTTCTGCTTCTGTTGCAATCTTGTGTTAGGATACCACGGTGTTTTTGAGTCTCACTTATTTGAAATTCAGTTTTTCATTTGCAAAGTTTTAAGTCTCTAAATTGGAGCAATTTTGTACAAAAAATATGCATTAGAAACTTTTTATGAACAGTTAATTTATTAATTTATGAAATGAAGTTTCATTGAAAATTACAAAGAAATTTCATTATCCAAAAATTATCCAAGTAATTTAAAATTGTCGCATTTTTGGATTATTACACAGAAATCGGCAACATGGGTATGAATATAAAACAAAAAATCATTTAGTTGTGTTCCAGCTCTCAACAAAGCAAGATCATGTTGCATGGTTAAGCAAAACAAAAACAAAAAAACATAACAAAGAGCGTGTTCCAGACAGTGTGACCAGATATCAAAAAAATATTCAGCTAAATCGCATATAAAATAAAGCTAAAAAATGCTACAAATTTTCAAAATGCTAAAAAATAACGCTAAATTAATAAAGTAATTTTTTAGCAATATATTTTTATTTCATATTAATTTTTTATAATGTTGACCTTATGTAATTATAAATACAGAACGAATTCTATAAACAGAAGAATATAAGTAGAAGAATAAGAATGAAGCCTATGTTCTTCAGTTTGTATCAAGTTGAATCACCCAATTCATTTAATTCAGTGATGCTGCAACCGTGGGTAGTGGCAAATTATGTGTTCTACCACTTACAGTTCCTTAATATTCTCGAATAACTTAAAAAAAAATTCAATTTGCCGTTGTCTCATCTACTTAACCTCGATATGATCGGACAGTGTTTCATTATAATTCTTAAACTTCTGTTCATGCGTAGCGTTACTGTGTACAGACCGGTCACAAAGCCATGCATGATCAATTCTGTTCAAGATCCACTACAAGTTCGTGTTAAAACAGCATTTGTTTGCAATTAACAATATTTGCTTAAAAACTAAATACACAATTCCAAAAAGCCTTTTTCAAAATTGGAAAAATGAATAGAAAATTTTTAATATTAAGTTTTACATTAATTATATTTAATACGGTTTCTAATTTTCGTTTTTAATAAAATCACAAAACTGACTAAATAATCTTTTTGTCCATGTATTTAATACTTGTCTCTTTTCTATAATTTATTGACTTTTTACTGATATTAAAATTACTGATACTTTTGTTAATATTTATATTTTGCAGACAATAGTATAAACATTTAATTTTAATATTTGAATTTTTCCTTATTTTATAATGTGCTAAAAATGCTAATTATATTATTAAAAAACTACTAAATAATATGCCAAGTGCTGAATGAAAAATTTGCAGCTAAAATGGATTAAAAAATGCTAAATTTAGCTACAAATATGTCAAAATGGTCACACTGATTCTAGATATAACAAACACATTCGCAACAAAGAGGGTAAACAAATAATATACATAAACACATTCAAATTGCCAAGAATAGCCTTCGTATTTCTTAGAAGTATTGCCATCGAAGGAAGGAAGTTCCTTTCGCAATACGAATTCGATTATTAGCGCAATAGTTTTTTTTTTTTTTATCCAGGCAGGCGAATCATTTTTTTTATTGCCATGTTTGCTGGGTTCTTATAAATTCCTGAACAGTATTTTGACTATTCTGATTAAAAATAAGAAAATTGGAGGACTCATAAATATGTCCGGTTTAAGTTAGTATTGATATCTATTGTCATATTGCCCCTTAGTTATGGGGAGTCATCCGAAAGTTGATCATTACTATATATTCCTGCACAGTAGAGACAATAAATCTTTTAAACTACTGAAGTGGTCTTGATAAAACTTGAATAAAAAAAAAAAAACTCTTGAATGATGTTAAAGAAACAAATTTTAATTTATCATAATTCTATGTCGAAAAAAATTTACGTTATCACACAAATATCAAAACGTAGTGAAAAATAAAAAAATATGATATTATTTTTTTCGCTATTATTAAGCACTAAACGCGGTAAGATGATTATATAAATATTATTTCTTTTATTTTTCTAAACTTTAATAACTTGATGCATAAAGGTTTTTGCAATAGTTATAAAACTTCATGTAAATAATAGCTTGATGTTTTCTAGGTTGACAGCTAAATTGTATTTGGTAAGCGTGACTTGTTTAATAGGTACAATAATATTCACGTGCCATACTTATTTAAATAAATATAAAGGCGTGGCATATTGCCAACATACAAAAGTTTCAATTAAGCGTCATATATACAGACTTCAGTTATAAACAAGGCAACCAAAAATATGCAAAATCGTATTTTTTCTTGGGCTTCAAATGAATCAAACTTTTAACTATTTATACGTTTCAGATAATTTTAAGAATTTTGTCATCGATTTCATAGAAAATCCTTATTTTAGAGCATATTTTAGCAATTTAAGTGGCATATTTTTATATACTTACATAATTTTATATATTTTACACTTAACATTATGTTTACTTGTTTTTTGAAAAACACAATAAGCGTAAACATCACTGTTCACATATCATTTTATTGTGCTTTTCGTTTTGGCCTGTTTTTGATTTGCCAAAATATTTTCACAAATTTTTGATTTAAATAAGAATTTTACACACAAACACTTTCTAAATTAAAAAATAAAATTTTTTAACAAATAAAATTTATGAACAAATATAAACTTCATTCATAATTTTTAATTTTTTATTTTTAAACTATTTGATATTTTTTACAACGTCATTTTTGAACAAAATTTCTATGTACTAAAAATACTAAAAATTTCTTCCCTGTATGGAAATTTAGTATGTTTTTTGTGTATTAAATAATTAAACTCGAGTCGATATATTTTTTTGGCTTTGAAATATATGAAAAAATATGTCAATTTGTTTGTGTTTTTTGAGAAAGCGACTAGTTTAAAAAAAAAAAACTCCAAAAGTGAACATAGCATAAAAGAAAAATTTTGCATATTTTGCACCCAAGAATTTTTTACATAACTTGTCATTAGTGAAGTTTTCTTTTTCCTATCACATATGTTTTTCAAATTCGATTTCCTAATAATTTTCACCCCATAAGTTGATAGAAATTTTTTAATTTTCTCATACAAAAAATTAGTTTTGAATGAGCAAAGAGAAATTATGTTTTAGCAGTTGCTTATAAAAATCGAGTTATTTTTATCATTAATAGTAGATAATTTAAAATTTAGCGAGAAAAAAATAATAATTTAAGAGCATATTTTAAATTTTTTAGGGCATATTTTTCGATTTTAAGAGCATTTTTATGTGTATAAACACATTTTTGCAGCATATTTTTGGTTACCCTGGTTATAAATAGAGAGAACGAAAATTAACAAAGTATTTTTTTTTTTTTTTTGTAATTTTTGTTAAGGTAAGCTGAATAATATTTCGATTACAATTGTTCCTAAAGGCATTTGTATTGAGAAATAATGAATAAGTAAATAATATAGAAGTTCTACTCTCTCTCTCTCTCTCTCTTAAGATCAAAAACTAAACATTTAAAACAAAAGGTTTATGTCTTAAGTCTTTTGTTTTTATTAAACTATCGTTTTACTATTTAAGTTACGAATGAGAATGAAAATTAGATAAATATTATAAATTAACTTTAAATTTTAAATTCGTCAGTTAAGTGAAATAAATCTGAACAGCCATAAAATGTCTAAGACTCTAATAGGTTTTTAATAGCATTCATTTGAAAATATTATTTTAAATGATTAATGAAATTGCCTTAAATACTACTAAATAATATGCCACGGGACAAATTGATGTTTTTTATAAAATATTTTTTGTATAACTCTTTTTTTTAAGGCAATAAGCAATCAGAGTAAATTAAATAATAAATTAAATCATAAAGTTAAATTATCTTATCCAGTTTGTTGACGAGACGTTAAATATTTTCTAAATATATTAAACAATTATTATTAAAAAGCGTGTAGCAATATTAAAAATCATTAATTTAAATAATAAAATTCAAAGTATCAATAAATATTGATAAACAAAAATAAATAAATAAATAAAAATATTGTCTAGATATTATTGATTTTGATAAAATTTTTGGTGAAACTATTTGTTGTCTGTGATTGCCACTGTTTAGTGAAAAAGTTTTCATGTTTAGAAATTTCAAATTCAAATAAATAAAACTAACCTACATTTTTAAAGTACAAATCGTTTTATTTCAAGTTATATTGTTAATTCTTTAACCTTCAAACAACTTGCAGTAAATCTTTTTTAAAAGCAGTGTAAATTTGATCTTGTATCTTGATGATTGATAATGAACTTTATTGAACACACTGTATCTATTTATTCAAAACTTGTTTTTGTTGGATTTTTAAATTCTATTATTAAAAATCTTCATTACCAATAATGTTTGTGCTTGGTAATGATTGAACAAGTTTTCTAATAATATTTTCTAAAGATGTTTTTAATATGAGCAATGGAAATTTTGTTATATGCAATAATAGCAATTTATGTAGATAGACTTTGTTATCCTAAGTATAGAAAAAAAAACAAAAGTTTTTAATTAACAAAATAATTTTTTTTAGGAATTAATTAAAAAACTCATAAAATATATTAACAATATATTGAATTAAAAAAAAATATTTTAAAATATAAATGCTTTAATTAAATTAAATTAAGTAAGAAGTAAGTCGGTCAAGACCGAAAATAAGATACCCTACAATATTATATATGTGCATCAAATTCATAAAGAGGTCTTCTATTAGAGCTGCGGACAATTGTGTACCGATATTTCTATTAAGTTTGCAATAAAACATAGAAGTACAGAATATTACGTTGATACTAATATTTATATAAATTTATGCACTTTAGAGTGATTCCCAAATGTGGGCCTTATATGGGAGCTGTGGTAAATTATGGATGATCCTCATAAAATGTGGCACAGTGATTTCTACATATATAAAAGTTATTTGTGTCGAATATAAACTTGATACTAACATGTGTACGTAATTTATGCACGTTAAAGTGATTTATATGGAAGCTGTGGTCAATTATCGACCGATCTTCATGAATTTTGGTACAAAAATTGACATTTATACAAAACTTCCTTACACCGAATTTCATTAAAATATTGCTATATTTAAGGCATTTATGATCGTGACTTCTACTTACAGTACTGTGCAGAAAATAAGCAACAAATTATGGGTTATCATAAAACTTGATTTATGTGTTTTCAAAAGTATTCAAATTGCAGCGAAACTAATTTTATAAAATGTTTGAAATATTTGAGTATTAATAAAAGTTTATACTTTTGAGGAATCTTTTTCTTTTTTGAAAAAGACAAAAAAAAAAAAAAACTTTTAGGTAAGTATTTAAAAGTGTTCAACAAAAGCTACCAAATTTTCAAATGTTAAAAATGTATTAAATTTTTTCAATTTGTTAGAATTTTTCTTAAGGCAGTTTTATAGTAAAAGTATCTGTATGCGGCGTTATTTTCATTCTTTTTGTTATTCTTTTACTGGAAAAATTTTTCAATAAAAATTATGGTTTGTGGCAAAATATCCTGCATTAAATTTTAAGTTTCTTTGGAATCAAAAATGTGTAAATAATTCAGTTTCATTCTAAAAATTATGGAACATTGTTTCTTAAGCTCTATACATTAAGTTCGGAAGAAAAATTTAAAAACTTACACAGAAAAAATTATTATCGTATATTTTTCAAAATAACACAGTTGTTTCATTTGGCATCTAAATTTAATAAATATATTTAAGTAAACCTAAAATAAAAATAAAATTTAATTAAAATTTTATTTCTCACTTAAATTTTTAATTCATTCAATCATCTACTTGATTGATTTGATCAATTTCTTAATTGGAAAATTTTATCTGTTTTTATTTTTTACAGTTTTTAGTAATTGTTGAAAGATACAAATTTAAAACAAAAATTAATTGAGTGAACAACAAAATTGAGCATATTAAAAAAGTACTATCCTTTTATTTAATTTAAAACAATATTTAATTATATACACTCTGATCGAATATGTAACGTCGACTATCGGGTTGCAACGTCAAATGATATATCTTAAACCACACAATTCCAAAAATTATTTTTGGCAAGGACAAGATGTAATTATGATTTCATTTGCATTCTAGCTAAAAAGTTATGTGATTTTCTTAAAAAACCTAAGAAATTTTTGATCATTTTAGGTTTGTAAGAAGCACAAAAATTTTATCATACATAGAGGAATATCTTGTTTAATTCGATGTTTTAACAAAAATAAAATGCGAAATATATTTTGGAAAGTATTAAAGTATTGAATTAGATATAATTTCTAAAAAATTTTTAATCATGCGATCTAATTCTCAAACACAAAAAATTATCTTTTATGCGTTTCAAAATTTGTGTTGTCCAAAGTTCTGTATAGTCAAAAAATTTAAATGCAAACCATTTTAGAGACTACAATCAACAATTTAATCGCATTAATCCTGATAAATGTTACAGAAAATATAAAATACAAAACAAAACTAAAAAATATATATTACTATGTTGCTATTGTTGTGCACACTCTTATATGAAGATTGTAGGGTTTTATTTCCGTTCTATTAAAAAGAACAACAAACAAAGTTGAACCCCTTTAAAAGTTTATATTTTTATTAATCCTAATTTCATACAACTATTTTTATTGTAAATTAAAAAAAAAAAATGTAACAATTCTTAGGTTTCCATAATTTTTTTTGCTTTTGTTCTGCACGGTACTGTATGTAAAACTTATTTGTGTCGAATATTAACTTGATGCCAATTTTCGGAAAATAATGAATATATATTGGGATATGATAAATTATGGATCAATTTACATGAAATTTGTTGCAAAGATTGATACTTATCTAAATCTCAGAAAATCAATTTTTTGGCAGAAATTCCAAAATAATAATTTAAGAAATGGTGAATGTATTTTATAAATGATATTAGATCAAGTAATCAAGATAAAATATAAAAAATATAATGTGGCAACTTTGACAGTCTGGCAAGGCTAGAATTATAAAAGCTGTATCGCATAACTGGAAATATATATAAATATATATGTATAATGTATATTCCAACTTATTGAGATGTATTTCAAGACTGTAGCATATAATTGCCCAGCAAAAACTTTGCTTTCCTGGTAAGCTAGCAGGTATAATTGGAAACAAAAATAAACTACTTATTTTTTGCCTGAATAACTAGTTATTTTTGTTCGACTTGTCCACAAATTCATGTAGTTATTTTTTGACTCTAGGGGTACTCAAAAATATGTACCTAAACGAAAACAAATATAAAAAAAAAAAAAAACAAATGTCAGCGAGACTTGAACTTGGATACAAACTAACCACTCGTTTTTAATGACTAACGTCTTACTCAGTACACCATCTCGCACATAGCATCCTAAGCGACAAAAACTCTATTTAGTTTAAAATATCTTTTTAGATATTTTGTTATAAAAAACTAACAGCTTCAGAATGGGGTTGAACCAACAACCTTCTGGTTGTTAATCCGGCTCTCTAGCCAAGTCATCCACGTGATTGCAGTATTACTGTGCTATTATACTATTGAGTACTTATTAATGTAATACAGAGTAGGTAAATAATAATGACGCCTCATTACCAAGAAACTACTTTAATAAGTAGTTGTTATTACCGAAAACCAAAAAGTTTTTGCTGGGTGAATACCTGATTATTGAGCTGCGTATATGTTCTTGCATGCATTGGTTATTACGGCTCTGGCTCGTCAGCTATTGGGCTGAGTATGTATATGAACTTAACGCGAGATGTAATAAAGGACACATAGTAGCATATATTTTAATTGCATGCATTATATTATAAAAAGAAATATATGAAGCTATCAAATAAAAAAAAAAACTATTTGAAATGTTACTACCAAAAAAAAAAAACGGGCAATTGAATATCTTGTCAAACTAAATTAATATTGCATCTAAAATTTGTGCTGTCAGTAGGTGTAAAATCTATAACATTTTTCCTCCCAGCCTTGATCATCTACCTTAGTACATCTTAATTTTTAGATGATCCTAAACATTTAATATCACCACATAACTAAACTTTGCCTGCAGAATAAAAACGATAAGATTTACAATTTCATTATAATCTAATTATTTTAAACGAATAAAAAATTTTCATGCAAAATTACTATGCCTTTAATATTTAAAAATTTCATTCAATATAATTGCTATTTTTAATAATAATTACAAAAACAATTTTAGATTAAATTTTCATTTCACTAATAAATTATTAAATATATGTATATAAAAAAGTATATTAGATTTATTTATGAATATATAATATTTTTTCTGATTAATTAATATTACTATAGAAAAATATTATAATTTTAATTAACATAAAATTCTCTTAACACCCTTTATAAAAAAAAGTATGAACGAAAATATATAACAAAGAAAACCGAAATTAGGTCAGATTGATCAGTAGTTCAGTTTTGAAGAATATAAATATGTAACAAAATATAAAAAAAATTTAACAGACGGACAGAGCGGTTTTTAATAATTCGGAAAGAGGGGGGTGGGGGGGCTTATTTTTAGTAAAATAACATTTTATAATCAAAAATATTAAAAAAAAAAAAATAGTTTTGGAGATTACCTTACATAATATATTGATTTTATCCCTAAATTTATGTATATTAACATTTTCCACTATATAAAAAATCATTTCTTTGAATTCTGTTGCTTTATATTTTTAATTAATTTCTTATTTTTTTTTCTTCTTTTTTTATATTTTATTGCAGGCTTTTTCTCAAAGAAATTTTATTTTTCACCAATTCTTTTCTGTTTCTCTCAATTCAAAAATAATTCTTTTATAATTTATATCGTTATATATATTTTTGCACTTTAGTTATTTTCAACACTTTTTAAATTAGGATTTAAGCATTTATTTCAAATTAATTTCACATATTGACTTCTTTAACACAAACTCTTGCTCTTTGTTGCAAATAGTGAAAAATAACTAAAAGCAAATAAAGGATATTATAAAAAAAAGTGTTTGTAACTTACATTTGTCGCAGTTAATCCATCGTTGAAAGATCATTCAGCAATGCTATCTATATTCACTGGAGAGAGACAATTATAAAATTTATTTTTGAAGAGATCGGTGATAGAGGTTTTGTTTTTAAATTATTTGTTCTTCCTTACCAAATAACATACCAACATCAGCAACAGTATCCAAAGGTCTTAACATTATTTAATAAAAATTTCTATAAATAATTTTTTTTTCTTTCACTTTTAAACATAAAAGATATTCTATACTTATTTGATAAAGGTGACCATATTCGATATAAAATTTTTACAAAAGATGTTGGTGGATAGAGTTTTTCCTTAAAAATATATTAATGACCAAATTAAGAACAAACGTGTTTCGTTCCTTATAGAAATGTAGGTGTTGGGTTTTGCAATTAGGAATCTGTATTTTGAGCAAATCTTTCCTTGGATAGCAATGACGTTTTTGTTTAGTTATCTTGTTAAAGACAAAAAAACTTATTCTCAACTTTATTTTTAGCCAAATGAAGATTTAGAGTTAACTGCGTTAGTAGATTTAGACAAAAATTTAATTTTGTTGCCAAATCTGTGGGAATAAGTTATAACACAATAAAAGAGTGATGAATTTTATAATAATAGAAGACTGGCACCAATAAATAAATCGATGGTAAAAAAATGAATTTTATGTGTAGACACTTAGTGTTCAAGTTTAGGAATTTGATTTTTATTATATCCCAGCAAAACCTTTTTGGTTTTCGGTAATAACTACTACTTAGGTTAGATTAGGTTAGGTTGGAAAGGGTGACGCATTCACGCCTACACCCAGAGGCCGAACGGCCCATTGTGATCCTTTTATGAAAGGAAGAAAAAGAAAAGTGGAACCTATACCCAATCAATCAGTTATGATTGTTCCTAAGCCATTTTATTCCCATTACAAACCCTATGAATTTGACAAGTCCTTTGCCATTAACCTCACCTAGTTCATGTAGTGAATGGCTTCCAAACCACTTCAACCTATTACGCTGAAGCCCTACGCAGTGACAGAGTATGTGCTCCACTGTCTCTAGCTCCTAAACATCATCGCACGTTCTACAAAAGTCTGATGTGCCAATGTCCCACTTACTCATCATATTCCCTATTGAGAAGTGACCCGTAACCATACCTACTATGACTCTAAGACTACGACGACTCATACCTAGAAGATGCTTGGAATCCGCCAGTTTTAAGCTAGGCCATAATGCCCTAGAAACTCTGCAGTCCGATCTGTCACTCCAGGCTCGATTCGTGTTGTCCAGAGTCCACTCCCCTATAGCCCTAAAGAAGGACCCAATTGGAATCTTAACAGATGACTCTATGAAAGACCTATCTAGCTCCGAGCTACTGCGAGCTAGCTCATCGGCTATTTCGTTGCCAAGAATATCACAATGACCAGAAACCCAACAGAGTCTCATCATATAGGAATCCATTAATCTTCTCAATTCCCTTCTGCACTCAAGTACCAATCTGGACCTAACAAAATGACTAGTCAGAGCCAATAACGCTGACTGACTATCAACATAGATAGTAATCTCAGACCCTCGTCCTACATTCCCTTCAATCAAGCCTAGAGCCTTATAAATGCCAAGAATCTCTGCTTGAAAGACACTACAACTGTCAGACAATTTGTAGGATCGTCTGATATCAGTTCACATAAAGTATACACCTGCACCAGTGCCATTTTCGAACCGTCCGTGAAGACCACACATCCTCCATAGAGCTTTTCTACTCCATCCCAAAGGTCCCTGCTAGGTAACACCAAGGTGGGAGTAGCCCCGAAGTCAATCGTAGTCCCAACATAATCCGTAGGCTCAGCCAAGGATAGTGTCCGACCGTTGAATTTGACTTCATCTAGTATGCTGACATGTCCCGCTCTAGAGGAACCTAATAATCCCAGTTCCTTCAATCTAAATAGGCCACGGACAGCCATACCCCTCACAAATTCCTCAATTGGAAGAAGGTGGAGGATTATGTACTCCAGTATACAACTTGCGGCCTAAGGCCCCAATTCTTACCTATAGAGTTCCTGCAGGTGTAATAGGCATTGAGTCCCTTCTTGACTCTCTCCTGGGTGTTTCTCCTCCAAGACAATTTACTATCTAAGTACACACCCAGGTATTTGGCCTCACTTGACAATGCAAGCTCAATCCCGTTCAATACTGGCAAGCTAAAATGCTCGACCTTGTATTTCCTAGTAAACAAAACTAGTTCCGTTTTCTCGGGGTTTACCCCTAATCCCTTACTGTTGGCCCAAATGGACAGATCACGTAAACCTGTCTGCATGACCTCACTGATCGTAGATAAAAACTTACCAGAGACCAGTAAAACAACGTCATCGGCGTAGGCCACAATCTTCCGTCCCTTAGCATCAAACTGTCTTAAAATGACGTTCAAGGCCAAGAGCCACAGTAATGGAGAAAGGACCCCCTTGCGGTGTGCCCCTAGTCACGAGTTTCGTCATACAAGTGCCTCCCATGTTTGAGTTGATAACCCTGCTGTTAAGCATCAGAATTATCCACTCAACAGGGAGCTTACTTATATTCAGCGAAACAAGTGATTCCTCAATAGCCTCTAACGTGATATTATTAAAGGCCCCCTCTATATCGAGAAAAGCTGCCATGGTATATTCCCTCTGCAGCAGACCTCGCTCAATGTAACTCACAACGTCATGCAGAACACTCTCAACGGACTTACCCTTAAGATAAGCATGTTGAGACTTGCTAATGACCTGAGTTCCTACGCTAATCGATCAGTTTTTCTATTGTCTTCAATAGAAAAGACGATAGGCGTCTTACCCGCTTTGGGTATGAAAATGACCCTTACCTCTCTCCACCCTCTGGGAATGTACTTCATTCTAAGACATTCCCTAAAAACCTCCGTCAATAGAGAGATGGCTCTTTCATCGACATTCTGTAGCATGGCCGGAAATATTCCATCCGGGCCAGGAGATTTGTATGGCTCGAATGAATTTACCGCCCATAATACCTTGTCTCTAGTGATCATCTCCCTTATCACATCGGTATCCCCAGCATCTGATTCGGGTTGTAGGTTATCACTGACGCTACCTGTCCCTCCAACAGATTCTATATCCTCACAGCCTGGAAAATGAGTCTCCATAAGTAAACTGAGGGACTTTGAGCTAGACTCTGTCCACGAGTTATCCGCACGTTGTATGTATCCAGGTGCCACTGGGTCCTTGGATAATACTCGCCTAAACCTAGACAACTCGTTAACAGTAGTTTCTTGCCTACTTTGTATTACATTAATAAGTACTCAATAGTACAATAGCACAGTAATACTGCAATCACGTGGATGAGTTGGCTAGAGCGCCAGATTAATAACCAGAAGGTTGTTGGTTCAACCCCATTCTGAAGCTGTTAGTTTTTTATAACAAACTGTCTAAAAATATATTTTAAACTAAATAGAGTTTTTGTCGCTTAGGATGCTATGTGCGAGATGGTGTACTGAGTAAGACGTCAGTCAGTAAAAACGAATGGTTAGTGTGTGTCCAAGTTCAAGTCTCACTGACGCCAAAAATTTGTTGTTTTTTTATTTTTGATTTCGTTTAGGTACATATTTTTGAGTACCCGTAGAGTCAAAAAATAAATACATGAATTTGTGGACAAGTCGAACAAAAATAACTAGTAATTCAGGCAAAATATAAGTAGTCTATTTTTGTTTCCAATTATACCTGCTAGCTTACCAGGAAAGCAAAGGTTTTGCTGAGATTCCTCATAATGTTGAACTTTAAAATGCAAAACTATTTTTACATGTGTAATTGTAAAAACATACTGAATTATTCTTTATGGAGATTTAGGTTAAAATGAAAGACCACATTTTTTAAAAAATCCACTTATATAACCTTGCTCTAGCATTTATTTATTTAATAAAATTAACCGCAATAAAAAATTCACACAAATGTAACTACACAGAGAAAAAAAGAATCATATATTGTTCATAATGAAAATTTTAGTAATTTTGCAAAATTTTGTTAAATCTTTGATTTAGTTTTATTAGATTTGATTGCAAATGGTAAATGATAAAAGTTATACATGAAAATAATAACAAAAAACGCCTTAAAATTGCAAAATTGCAAGAAAAATATGTAAAAAAATAATATTTAGAAATTTGCATAATTTCGCTCGCCTTCTGCAGCACATTATTTTGATAAAAAGCGCTTCACTTCTGTTCCCATAATGTAGCTAAATATCATTAAAAACCTAAAATTTTAAAAAGAAAGTTTTAAACATTTTTTTTTACAAATTGAAAATATAAATGAAAATTTAAACAATTTATTTTAAGTCTTCTTGACTTTTGATTCATTTCAAAAAATGTAAAAATGTGTTAATATTTAAGATATTCATTATTCTTAAATATTATGAAATAAAATCTATGAAAATAAAATCTTATAATTAAGTACAAACTTTTTTCTGTGTAGTAAATATCATATGTTTCAATCCAAACATATGCCCCTAGTGGAGAGATTATTGTGATATACTGTAGAACATAGTTGAAACAGATATATTTATATATAAATAAAAGTAATATAAACGTATATAAGTGTAATTAAGATTTAGTAAAATTTTGTGCAATTTTAATTTTCTTTTTAAATCATAGTAATAGATTTGAAAACAGCAAAAATATATATAAAGATTATAAAAATATTCAATAAAAATGCCAAATTTGTTTCTTTAATATACACTATCAATCTAGCCATGCCAGCACTTTACAAGACCTTCATTTTAAATTTTATATACTCGTAAGTCAGGCGTTTGTTGTTATTTTCGAGTTGTTTAGTCAATTGAGTTGTTTATTAATATAACCTACAAGTTTTAAGGACGAAAAGTTAAGTTTTTCCATGAACTTGCAAGAATATAAAAACGTGAAAGTGTTCACCAAAGTATCTATTTTATGTAAGAATTCAGATATCGCTAGCATTTTAGCGCAAACTCTTGCAATCGGCAATTTTCATTTAGTTAAATTTTGGTAAACTTAAGCATGAATTTCTTTGTTTTCACATAAACAAGTAGGAGAAAATATAATATATTCTAACCTATTGGGCAGTTTCACTAATCAATAAAAATCTAAAAGCTTACAAAATAATTAAAATAATACAAAAGCAAACAAGTAAATATTATATTTATAAAATACATCTACTGCAGTAAAATTATATATTATAGAGGTTTAAGCATAAATAATTAAAGCCGGCTTTAATAAATATTATTGTTAATTTCAAATAAAATGACATCGATACAATCCCAAAAAGGCATTAGTAATGCCTTTTGAATTTATGCCAGAAAAAGTGAATTTCACAAGTGTGGAATTGTAAAATTACTTAACCCTTTGAGATCCAGCATACATGACTGTGAGATTACATTTAAAAAAAATTATATTTTTTTAATTGTTTTATATGAATTAGACATTAACAGTTTTAATAGCTGAACTAAAATTATGTCGTACTTAATATATTCCACAAATCAGAACACATACTCATTTTGTTGATACCACTGATTCATCTTCGTCAAATATGTTATGGTGATACCAATCAATAATTTATTTGCTAAGATCACAAAATATTTTGTTAACTATAGAAATTACATACTACTCAGCTTACGAATAAATGACATCATTTACTGGTCGTTGTTAAGCTAGAAAGTTTATAAAGTCGAAATCTTGCTTCGTGAGACTAATAATTTTTTTTGACTTCTAATGGTTTAGTTGTAGACTTGAAAGTTTTTCACGTAGTTGGAACCAAGTACTGTTTTTGGTCATGGACTATCGATGTATATTGATTGGCAGCCATATATTTTTTGACAAACTCTTCACAAAAATATTCATCTAAGAATATTAAAGCTTTTTAATCGAAATTTAAGAAGTAATGATTAAGTATCTCCTGCTGAATGAGAACCTTTACAATCCATCGAAAGAACAGATAAAGTTTCTAAAACAAGAAATATTCAATATGACCACTGAACAAAAGCTATTGAAAAAAAAAAAAAAAAATCGTAAAGACCGAAGTAGAAACAAATTTTTCAAATATAAATCTTTTTTGTATTTTTCAGAAGAAAAAAAATTTATGGAGATTCAGTTTATAAAACTTAAAAGTCCTTAACATATTCATGCAAATATTACAATATTTTTGTTCAAAATTTCCTTACTTAAGAAAAAAAAAAAGTAATTTTCCATCATTGAAATAAAGTGCTTCAAAACAATCAGAAACCATGTATTTTTAAATTATGCCCAAAACTCACAATTGTGACAAATCCTTTTTTATACAAATTTTGTTCTCATAAAATTGTAACAAAATTAATAGTAACAGCTATTTAAACTTTTTTACATACCTATAATATTTACATTTATTTTTATGTTCTTTTATATATCTGTAGTACCCCACTAACATTTCACTCCTTTGCTCGTCTGTAACTATATTTGTTTACAACAATACATTAATGTATTTACTTTAGCTATCAACCATCATATGGAATTAATAATTCTCATTTTGTTTGAATTAATAATTCTCGTTTGTTTGATTTTTCACATAAGTATTTTAAGGTTGGTTGAAGTAGTTGCGATTCGAGCGCTCTAGAATTTGCCAAAAACTAAGACAGCTGATCTTACAATATAATCTGCCTTGTTCCCAAGACACCTGGTATTGTGAAATCAGTCACTGTTTCTCTGGTACTCGGAACAATTCCGAGCGTCAGGGCAATACCTTGCACAGCGACTTTGGTTGACTGTTTCGGACACAGCGGCTTCGGCTGATTGTTTTGGCACAGCGACTTCGGTTGTCGGGTTCGGCACAGCAACTTCGGTTAACTGTTTCGGCACGGCAACCTCGGTTGACTGTTTTGGCACAGCGGCTTCGGCTGACTGTTTTGGCACAGCGGCTTCGGTTGACTGTTTTGGCACAGCGGCTTCCGCTGACTGTTTCGGCAAAGCGGCTTCGGCTGACTGTTTTGGCATAGCGGCTTCGGCTGAATGTTTTGGCACAGCGGCTTCGGCTGACTGTTTTGGCAAAGCGGCTTCGGCTGACTGTTTCGGCACAGCAACTTCGGCTGACTGTTTTGGCACAGCGGCTTCGGCTGACTGTTTGTTTGTATTATTTAAATTAGTATTCGTAAGATATCTTTAAGTATCGTAAACGATCCGGCGTGCTGCATAATACCCGAGGGAGCCGAATTTTCGATCCAGCATCTACCAGTAATAGAGCCCGATTTACCTGCGAAGTACCCGACTAAATCCCTGTGTATCATCGTACTGCCGAATCTTCGATCCAGCATCTACCAGTAATAGAGCCCGATTCACCTGCGAAGTACCCGACTGAATCAATGTGTATCATCGTGCTGCCGAATCTTCGATCCAGCATCCACCAGTAATAGAACCCGATTCACCTGAGAAGTACCCGACTAAATCCCTGCGTATCATCGTGCTGCCGAATCTTCGATCCAGCATCCACCAGTAATAGAACCCGATTTACCTGAGAAGTACCCGACTGAATCCCTGCGTATCATCAGGCTGCTAGTAATGTATCTAACACAAAATATTTATAAATACTATCGATAACTAAAACATTGAATTATTAAATAAAGATATACTGTATATTTAACCCCGGAAAGGGTAAACAAATTGTGTTCTCACTTAAGGTTCGTGGATCCCGTAAGTCGACCCTGGACACAACTGAGCTACCTCAGTCGACGACAAAACCACGTTACAAAATCTTAAAAATTCTGTTTAAACTGAATGAAATAATTTTATTTCAAAATAAATAGTTTTTTTTTAAACTTATAAAGTTTTAGCAGTTTGGGCGTCAAAAGGTTAATTAAATCGATCAAATTATTAATTAGACGAATTAAAAGAGTGTAATCAAAATTTTAGGAAAAATTAATTAAGTACAGGATTGAATAAAACAGAAAAATATTTTTAAAAAATATTTTTTTTTCTTAGAAAAACTTACCTAATGTATGAATTTTAAAGAAGTTTTAAATCGATTAAGAAATGATTTCAAATTTATTTTATTGTTATTTTTTCGAAATTCTTAAAATAATTTATTTAATAAACTTAAGCTGTGTAATAAGAATAGTTTATACTTTTCCTAAGATTCTAAAGAAGTTTAAAATTCTGTCATAAATTTTCCGTTTAAAATATACATACATACATAATTCCTAATACTAACTAGAACCTTAATAGAATAAAACTTATATAAATTAAAATTCTATTTAGATAAAACAATTTTATATAATTTTCATCTCAATTTCTTTTATTTTAGTTGGAGAATTCTTCAATTAATCTCAAAATATCAACTTACGATGTCATCACCCTTGATAATGCTTCAAGTAAGTAAATAAGTACCGAGACATAAAAATATGACTGACTCGTGTACTTGTTTTTTGCACATTGGGTTCGATAATCTTTTCAATGGCATGATTAAAAAGAGGTCGAATGCCATAAAATACCAGTGAATTCTTCAATGAAAATTGGCGTGATTTAAAGCTGAAAAACTGATTATTTATTATAAATAAATAAGAATAATTGTTTTGGCAAAATAGTAGAAATAATAAAAACTTGAATAAATGTATAAAATTATAGAAAATAAAAGCCGCTGAATAAATAAGTGTATAATAAATAAAATACAATAACTTTTATTAGTTACTTATATTGAATAATATTCACGCTAACTTAATAATATGAAGAGTAAGCGAATCTGTTTAAAAATATATACTTTCAATAAAAAATATGCTCTTTTTTTATATTTTCTGGTAATTCTAAATTTGTTTATACTTCTTTGTAAAAATGTATATTAAAATATTCTGTAACAAAATTAAATTGTTTTAAAAAATAACACTTAAGCATATTTATATGCTTTAAAGCAAGGAAATAAGAATGTGCATAATTTTAATTACCCTGATAATAATAATAATAAAAATTTACATATTTGCAATAAATTTTCGCTTTTATAATTTCCTTTTTGAAAAGAAAAATATAATTAAATACTTCAATATTTATAATAGAATCATACAGTATAAGTTAATAACGATCAGATCCTACACAGAGTCACAGAATTAGACTTTTAATTGTTAATGCTTTCATAAGTTTTTACTATGAGAAAATGTTATTATCAGGGCAACCAGAAATATGAAAAATCATATTTTTTCTTGGGCCAAACCAAACTGTTATTTAGCCGTTTCAGGTAATTTTAGGAATTTTCGCATTTTTGTATATTTTGGTCACAACAACATATTTTCGGATATTTTGGATTTAGCAGCATATTTTAGTAATTTAAATGTCATACTTTTTCATATTTTACACTTAAGAGAAAAATTTTGCACATTTTGCACCCAATATAATTTTTTAGATATTTTGTCATTAGTGAAATTTTCTTTTTAAAACCAACATCCTAACAATTTTTATCTTATAATTTTAGAGAAATTTTGTAATTTTTTGATAAAATGTGTTACACTCGAGTGTTTTTAAGTGAGAACAGAAAATATTTTTTAGTAATTGCTAATAAAAATCAAATTATTTTTAGTATGAATAGTAGATAATTTAAAATTAAGTCAGAAAAAATAAAATTTCAAGAGCATATTTTTGAATTTTAAGGCTACATTTAATGATTTTAAGAGCACTTTTTATGCGCATTGTAATGCAGTTTTTGTTTCCAGCTGGGGTATACTCAGTCTGTCCAGTTTCTTTAAAGGTCTGCTTCCTTTGGCTGTTTTCTTGTTGTTTCGTGACACGAACAATGACGACACGATACCTAGCTATGAGAAAAAAGAACGGTGTTGGCAAATTTAATGAATGTGTTAGTTAACAAAAATCCGACGAGACAAATTCTTTTACTCTCGACCGAATGTCTGTGATTATACGACTAGCTGGATTTACAGATGCTCTTGCTAAAACTAACTATTGGGATGCAATTCGCTGAGATAAATTCTTCGGATCTCAGTCGGCTAACCATAGATTTCAGATAACAAAAAAATTTATATGAGTTAGGTGTTTCAATTCTCGATCGGCTAACTAGGATCGTATGGGCTATATTAATACAAAATACTATCCGACGAGATAAATGCTTTGGCTTTCGTTCGGTTAGCTACAGATTTTTGCCTCGAAATACAATCCGACGAGATAAATTCTGCGGCTCTCGGTTATTTAACTACAGGTTTCGTTTTCAAAATACAATCCGATGAGATAAATTCTTCGACTCTCGGTCGGCTAACTAAGATCGTGTGAGCTACGCTATAAACTAAATACAATCCCATGAGATAAATGCTTCGGCTTTCGATCGGCTAACTACAAGGTTTGGCCTCCAAATACGATCCAACGTGATAAATTTTTAAGCTCTCAATCGGCTAATTACGATAATGCTAATACAATCTGACGAGATAAATTCTTCGGCTCTCGATCGGCTAACTACGGGTTCAGCTACGGTTCGGAAAAAAGAACTTCGGTCGTGTTTGGTGATAATTTGATTCCTAAGAGAAAAAAGTACAAGATAGGTACTTCGAATCTTGCTCAAATTTGTCGTCCCAATCTCCATTATTTATGTTTAAAATTATATAAACTAAATGAGGCAGGTGTCTGCATACCACATGGTGTAAAAACGAATGGTTAATTTGTGCCCAAGTTGAAATCTTACAGACGGAAAATTTTTTTGTTTTTATTTATTTATTTATTTATTAGTTTCAGTCTATGGATACAATATTATCCCTACAGATATCAATGATAATTTAATATAATTAATTATTTAAACAAACTGTTTAACAAATTTTTAAATTCAAGATTTGATATACTTAAGTCAAATTCATTAGAATATTTATTGAATAATCTCATAGCCTTTATAAAAGGTTCATTCAAAGCATATGTTGTTCTATGAATATCTATATAAAATATAGAATTATTTTGCCTTAGAGGCCTAGGAGGTACATATAGTTTTATGGTATGAAGCAAATCAGGACAATCAATTAATTCACGAATTATAACATATAGGAAATATACAGGAGAAATTTTACGTCTTGTTTCTAAAGTATGTAGGAATTGAAATTTTGAGGGTTTACAAATGAAAAGTTTAAAAATGAAAGAGCAAACTTTATAAATTTTACTTGAATTTTTTCAATTCTATTTTTGTGTAATTGAGTACAAGGGCTCCAAATAAATGAAGCATATTCTAATCTAGATCTCACAAAAGGATGTCTATAGAACTTTTTTTGTGTAATAATCAAAATTATTAGAATTACGGCATAAAAAACTTAACATTGAATGAGCTTTAGGTATAATATAATTTAAGTGATTATTAAATGATAATTTTTTATCAAATAATACCCCTAAATCAAAAATTTCATCCACGGATGAAAGTAAATGTTGATGTATTCTATATTGAGACATATCAGTGTTACAACATCTATGATAAGTCATAGAAAAACATTTGCTTAAATTAAAATGTAAACCATTACGGACTGACCAAGAACTCACCCTATTTAAATCCTCCTGGAGATTAAAAGTGTCATTGGCATTAGAAATTGTTTTAAAAATTTTTAAATCATCGTGAATGAACGCCCAATTTATATAATTTTAATAATAAAAGTTCATGTGGTACTCGGTCAAATGCCTTAGCAAAGTCCGTGTAAATCGCATCAATCTACAAGCGATCTTCAAAACTATCAACACAATACTTGGTAAAAACAGCCAAATTAGTACATCTTACAGTCATAAATCCATCCATGTTGAGATAAAGAAATATGCCTCTTTACATTAAAAAAAAGCTTATGATAAACAATATGTTCAAGAATTTTTGAAATATTGATTAATTTGGAAATTAGTCTATAATTAATGACATTATTTTTATCACCAGATTTGTAAATAGGCAAAATTGTAGTAAATTTCTACTTTTTAAAAATAGCCATTGTTTAAAGACTTATTAAAAATAATTTTCAATGATAGACATAATGAAGAAGAACATTTCTTTATTAAAAAAGCTGGTAAACCATCATTATCACCCATAAGTGAATTAGAAAGCCTAACAATACCTTCTGCAACATCTTCTTCAGATAGTTGCAAATTACCGAAATCTATAATGGTGTTTATTTCATTTAAATCAAAATTATCATACTGCAAATTTTCATCATTAAAATTGGATTTAAAATAGAATGCGAACAAGTTCAGTGAATCAATTAGATTATTTGAAGTTAATTTATTATAGTTTATACATATTATTTTTATTTTCGTTTACGTACATATTTTTGAGTACCCCGAGAGTCTAAAAATAACTGTATGAATTTTTGGAATAAATAGATATTCAGGCGAAAAATAAGTAGTTTATTTTTTTTTCCAAGTATACCTGATAGCTTACCAGGAAAGCAAAGTTTTTGCTGTGATTTTTATAGTTTATTAAATATTTTCATTTTTGGTTTGAATTTTTTGAAATTCTGTCATTTTTGTAAAACAGAAACTAAAAAAGGAATTTAATAAATTATGATTATAACTAATATTTAAAAGAAAACTCCAATACTTTTTCGCTTTTCAAGATTCATATCAAGTTCCGGTATTAATGAAAATAACATTTAGAATAACTCCGGAAAATATTTCAAGAAAAATTTCACAAAATATTAAAAACTCATACTCACAACATAATTTTATATTCATTTTCATTTCTGAAGTCGAAGGCAACTATTCCAACATTATTATTTCTTGAAAATATCGAAAATAGTCAGAAATTATTGGTACTTCAAATAAATTTACTTTTTAATATTTTCTTCCAAACGTTGTTTTATTTTTTCGTTTGAATTTTTTATAGAGCTGTCAATTTCCGGAGAAACAAATTATAAGCAATTATAAAGTATATTGCACCAAGAAGTACTATAATTAAATTTATATATAAAATGAAATAATAAATTAATTGAAATATTTTGTCGAATATTTTTTTCTGTGAAGGAATAAAAATAATTCGAAATTTAAAACCATGACCATGGACGATCAGCATCTACCAATTTAATGGAGTTATCATCATATATTAAATCCGGGTTTCGAAGAAGATTACAAACTGATTTATTATATAAGGATTTTAGCAAAGCCTAACTAGATGCAATTGGATTCTGTGGTAACTTCCTTAAATGGATTTGTTCCTATCTAAAGAATCGTAAACAATGTGTAATATTCAATAGCACAATATCTAACTATGTAAACATTAGACATTGTGCCCAAGGTGCCCAATAGTGAACCAAGGTGACTGCCACAAGGCAGTTACCTATTGTCTACTTTTTATAAATGATCTTCCTAATTCCATTCAACATTGCAAGATCCTAATGTATGCAGATGATGTAAAGCTATTTCTAACTTTATCAAAGGAAGAAGACGTACTAAATCTACAGTCCGATATATCCAGCTTTAATAATTGATGAAATGTTAACCTAATAGAATTGAATCTCCAATTTGCAATGATTACTATATTGGTGATACAAAATTGAACTTGGTTAATTCCTTCATTGATTTAGGAGTAAATTTTGATAAAAAAAACCCAACTTCAATAATCATATAATAATGACTGTGAGGGTGTGACGATGGCCTAGTTGGTTGTGAGTTAGTCTGTCAGTCTAGGGGTTGTGAGTTCGATTCCCACCAGAGACTTTGGTTTGTTTCATGATCTTCGTTACACCCGCTCGTTAGGATTAGAATATAATTTGTAATTGTATTGTAATTACCCAGAAAAAACTTTGCTTTCCTGGTAAGCTAGCAGGTATAATTGGAAACAAAAATAAAATACTTATTTTTTGCCTGAATAATTAGTTATTTTTGTTCCACTTGTCCACAAATTCATGTAGTTATTTTTTGACTCTAGGGGTACTCAAAAATATGTACCTAAACGAAAACAAAAATAAAAAAAAAAAATAAAAAAATTTTGCCGCCAGTGACACTCGAACTTGGACACACACTAACCTTTCGCTTTTACTAACTAACGTCTTACTCAGTAGACCATCTCGCACATAGCGTCCTAAGCGACAAAAACTCTTTTTAGTTTAAAATATCTTTTTAGACATTTTGTTATAAAAAACTAACAGCTTCAGAATGGGGTTGAACCAACAACCTTCTGGCTGTTAATCCGGCTCTCTAGCCAACTCATACACGTGATTGCAGTATTACTGTGCTATTATACTATTGAGTACTTATTAATGTAATATAGAGTAGGCAAATAATAATGACGCCTCATTACCAAGAAACTACTTTAATAAGTAGTTGTTATTACCGAAAAAAAAACCAAAAAGTTTTTGCTGGGTAGTAAATAAATAAATAATAATGACTGTAAATGAGGCATATGGTGTTTTAAGTTTTATAAAACAGTGGTCGAAAGAATTTACTGATCCTTACGTGGCGAAGAGGCTATTTACTACATTGATTAGGCCATATTCTGGAATATGGTTCAGTAATCTGGGACCCAAAAACAGTTTCTCCTTTTTTTTGCCACCGAAAACTAAGATGGAATCGTGATTCAAACCTTCCTCCATATCATAGCCGTTTGGCCCTTATAAAACTTTCAAATATTAAAAGTAGAAGGATCGTTTCAAACATGGCGTTTTTCTTGAATATTGTTAATGGAAATATTGATTTCGAATATCTCATTAGCAAAGTATACATTAATGTTCCAAATAGAAAACTTATATTATATGTTCCACTTTATATCGATTTCCAAAGATCCAATTTCGCAGATTTTGATCCATTTCGTAGAGTATGCATAGAGGTGAATAAATATTATGACCTAATTAATTTTGCTGATATTGATACTGAAATTAATTATTTAGTAATAAGCTATTTTAATTCCAATAATTTTGTTTATGATAGTATTTAATATATGTATATAGTATATTGTTTTAATTATATATATTTAAACTTTTTCAATTGCAATTTGTTCTCAGTTGTTATAGAATCTATAGCTGAACAAACTAAATAAATAAAAATAAACGACTTTTCTTTTTAGACCAGATGCTTTTTCATTATTTCATACTTTAAATTTTTTTAAAAAAGGAATACAATTTCATTTGTTTCAAATTCTTTTCAAATTTAAACAAAATTTTATTTTATTTTTTTAACTCCAAATAATTTAAACACCTTATTCGCTTTTAACTAATATATGGTACATAAGATACTACAAATTGTTCAGTTTTAATTTAGACAATTAAAAGTGAATTTTAACTAAAAACACTTATAAAATAGTCTGGGCTTATCAACCATTATGCTCGGCAGCACTTGGTATATCGGCAATGAAATAATTGGCTGGCACATAACTAAATGCCTTCGAGAGACGATCTTTCATGACGACTTGTACGGCTTCTATTATAGTGGGACGAAGAATTTCATAAAAGTCACGCCAACTCTGATTTAAGAGAGCGTTGGTACTCTCCTCTAAGTCTTTTTGACCGTTGAACAGATTTGCCAAATGTACACGTAAACCGCCAATATCCGTAATATCGGCTTGTAGTTTATCGACATCGGTAAATGTGTAACCGTTTTCATCACGTAATTTGAATTTCATATTCTGGCGCATTTCAATTTTTTCTGTGAATGAAAAAGGAATTAATTGAAAATGAAGATATTTTTCATAAAAAAAATATCATATTAAAAAAACACAAATTCTAATCGCAAATTTCATCAACTAGATGAAATCGATGCACATCAAAAAAGGTTTTATTTGGTAGCGTAGTACATCTTTTTTAGTTTTGCATAAAGTTTGGTGATTTTTTTTTATTATGCTGGGTAATGAAAACAGATCTTCATATTGAATTATATTGAATATTTAAATATTTAAAGATATACTTACCTACTTCCAACACTGCCTTGCCATTGCCTCTCAAAGGTAAATTTAAGAGTCGGCCATCAACTTTATAATTCGAATCAAAACGTAATTTTGGTACAAAAAATTTCATTTTGGTAACTAAAGTTTTTGGATTGAAACTAAAAACAAAATGAAATTAAAACTCAATCTCAAAAAGACATAAATCTTAACAAAACATACGAGGCTTCTTTAACCACCATTTTACTAACTCCCTTTATCACAGCATCAGTTAATTCAGCATTTAAGGCAACAGGATTATTAGGATCTTGAGCAATAACAACTCGTTTTATATGTAAAGGATCGAATGAGCCAATTTCTTTAAGACCAGGTATGCCTTACAAAAATAAAAATTAAATACAGTTTTATTTTTTAAATAAAAAATCAAGTTTTTTTCTGAAGCCATCTTACCATCTTTCCACTCACGAATAATAACTTGAAAGTTTGCGGCTAAACAGTTTTTAAAATTTTGATCCTGCAAATGGCAGGATGTTAAGAAATCAGCTGGAAATACATATAAACAAAAATGAAATAAAATGTTCATTTCTGTATTTATTATTCACTTTCAACTGTTAATCCCTAATACATACGTTTGTCTGCCAAATATTTTGTTGCCTTGGCAGCTGTTGCTATGACCAAAATGAGACAGATTTTAAAAAATAGTTTCATTATGTAAATGTATCCAGATTTATTATTTTAATTTTAAATTTTGCAAATACAAGTTTTGTAGAAAATATCCTTGGTAAGGATTCTTTGTGTGTAGGTTGTGTTTATCACAGTGATACGAAGTGTGTCTACTGAAATACTAAACTAATTTTATTGTTTTTAACTCTAAATATATTCTATATTAATGTCATAACTGCATATTTTAAATAAATACAATAACAAAAATGTTATCGTTATTAGAATTAGTTTGTTATTTTATTTTTATAATTAAATTTCAATTTTTTTTTGAGTTCATAATGAACTTGTTTTTCAAGTGTCTTCTTGAATTTGATTTTCTTTCGATTAATTTTAAACAAATAAGGAAACAGGCTATAGTCGCTTAAGTTTGCACATACCCAACAAACAAAGACATGTAAAAAGTAGTATTAAATGCATGAGTTCACGTGATAATGCATTGGTTCCTTTTTAAGATGAAACATATATGATTTTAACATTAGAGTGTCATTGGATTGCATGGGTTCACTTTAGTGAAACGACCCGTTATTAAAATGAGTTTTTAAAACCAGTGAAAGTTCAATGATTCGACAGCGTTTTTTCATTGATGAGCATATTAATATATGAATAAATTTTTCTTAGCACATTTATATGTTTACTAAAGGATTATTTTGGACAAAGTCCAATAAATATAATGCAGATTTTATCAAAAAATTCAAAAACAAATTAATAGCTTTAATTTTTTTAGTTTACTCCTAATTTAAGTATAAAAAATCCATAACCTTAAATACTGCAATTCTAAAACAAGAATTGAATGCATGCGTTGAACGTTGTTTTACATGAGTCCACAAATAATAAATTTATTAGGTTTAAGTAACAAATTAATAAAGCATTTAAATAAATAAGTTCTGAAAAAATCATGAAAATATTACATCCTTTTGAACTGCTTAAAAAAATGTTTGCTGGGTATGTATATGTAATACCCTACAAATTGAAAAACATAAAAAATAAATAAATTGAGCATTATATTCGGTTGTATAGTCTTGGCGATTTTTTGTTTGTTTTGGCGTTCTTTGTTTTTCATTTTAGAACTTGTTTCTTGTTTTGAGGATTTTTTTATATTGAAAAATTTTTTTATTTTGCTGGTTGGATTTATCATTGCATGTGTAACATATCGACATAATCATCTAAAAGTAAAAAAATATATTGTGGACTCTCGAGATTTTGCTAAACGTAAAGAAAAAAACTCTTTTAACTATGATTGTAGATAAATTTGCAAATATGGTTAAAATAATGCTATGATATTGTGGTCACTAAATAATCATAATATGGTTGCCATGATCATATTATGGGGATCTAACATATATTTGAATAATATAATATGATTGTGGCAAACACAATATGGTTGTGTTTTATAATTTTGTATATGTTTTTATTAATAAATTTTTTGTTTGATTTTGCTCCGATCATCAATATGATACTATTAATTAAGTGAAAACAATTGATTTTTTGTATAAATTTTAATTAATTTGTTTATTACATCAATAAAATATGTTATTGAAATTTTGCTTATAACTAAAAAATGTATTTAGTAATTGGATTTAAAAATTAATTAAGTCAGCATTGATGCATAAAAATGCTCCCAATAAAAAAAAAGAAAACACCAATTTTAGCTAAATTAATTATTGGAAAATTATAAACAGTTTAATAATACAAAAAATATTAAATGTAAATGAAATGTATATAATCGTGGTGATGCTCATAATGTGTTAATTTGTTTATTCCACCAATTTATTTGGTCGCAATTTACCCCTTTTAGACGGTAAGGTTCATTGGAAGGGTATATTTCTGGCTCACTCACATATGTCCCCCAGTAAGCATGATGACAATTTTGATTTTACTGACTCTATAGTTAACGAGATCAATCGTTATCTTCTCATCCACGAGAGGGCATTTTTTTGCACCTTCACGTTTAGGAAGTTGTACTTTTGTGCACGCGATCATTTTACTGTTTATTTTATTTTTTTATGTTTCTTGTATTTCTTCCCATTTACCATAGGGTTAATAAAGCAGATGGGAGTGAGCTAAGTAGAGAGATTAAATAAGTTTGCAATCGTAAATTGCCTTGTTGTCTCTGTTTGGCAATACCAAAGCAGAGTTTGTTGACTATAACTAGACACCAGCAGAATGGAATACGTATTTTCTGTGCCGCTACACACTTCACAGCATTCGTGGTGTCTCATCCATTTTGGTTTCGTTGAAACCTAAACATGGCGCATGCCTTGCACTGGGTGCAATTTTGAGGGACTCAATTAGTAGCGCCAGGCGTTTGGGGCAAGTAAAACTGAGATTGAACCTAGCGTTGTAAACGCTGTTATAGATGTGATTCTAGTAGTTGGTTCGAAGGACCACAAACAAGCTTGCAATCGTAAATTGTTTGGCAATACCAAATCAGAGTTTGTGGACTATAATTAGACACCAGCAGAATGTATTACACTTCATCAGCATTCGTGGTGTCTTATCTATTTTGGTTTCGTTGAAATCTAAACAGAGATGTATATGTCACTGAGGTTGTATGTAATATCTAGGGGTGACGATTTAATCTGGAGAACTATTAAACAACAGATAAATTAATCAACACATAATCACTCTTTAAAAAGAAAATTGTTTCGATATTAATTCGGCCTTTGGTATAGTCCATTGACTTCTTGCATAAGTCACGAGAATATCTATAAAAACTATGGAATGTATAAAAGTCCAAACTCTAGTTGTATGTAAGTATAAATCATTATATAAAATTTCACAATAATTGGTCCATTATTGAACATAGTTCTCATATAAACCCCATTCCAAAGACCAATTAAACTTGCGTAAATCTCACAAAAATTTTAATATCTAAATAAAATTTAATACAACTAAGTAATAATTGACGATGGGTCCCATATAATTCACATTACCGAAAAATACTTAAACATGCATAAATCTTACATAAATAGCAATACCGAAATAAGATTTTAAATAAATTATTGTCATATACGCATAAATTACTGTAGAAAATTTCATATGGACCATTCCACAATTGGCCATAGGTCCCATATAAGGCCCTCTCCCGATAATCACTTTAGACCCCATACACAAGCATGCAGGGTATTACATGGTCGATCTTAATCCACACTGTTTGTTTTCATCCTTATATTAATTTATAAGTAATATTGAACAAACTGTTAAACTGTTTCAATGAAATCCCATCTTGAAATTTTTACACTATAACGGCAAATTGATTGTAAACAACATGTAAAAAATAATTTTTCAGGATGACATAAGCTAAAGGATATTTTTTCATTGCGCCAGAAAGATGTGTAACTTTTATGATTTCCATTGACACCAATTTTTTTAAAATCGGTTAATGCACATAAAAATTATTTAACTTTGAAATTTGTTAATTTTTTATAAATTTGCCCGAGATGTTCCAAATTTAGAAGTTCATAAAACACGAAGCGTAAAAGATAAGGAACTGATTCATACGCCACAAAATGTTCAATATACACTCCAAATTTAAAGAAAATGCCAGGTGTGAAATTCTTAAAATGGTAATATTTGGGTCAAAATTTTTTTGACCCTAAGGTTAAAATATTTATTATTGTAAATATAGATATTTTAGGAAAATTACCTCGTGTGACTAAATTTACCAGTTATTGTCACAATTTTTGACCAAACCTTTAAAAACATATCGTATCACCAACAACAATTTTTTACATGCTTAAAACTTAAGGTCCAGACTTTCAGAAAATTTCAGAAAATATTGAACTTCTTTAACATTTTTTTAAATTAATAAATATTAAGTTGCCTTTTTGCCAAAATATTGAAATTTTGTGATCTGTTTTAATTATCGAGGTAAATAGATTTTTTTTTTAACTTACTTCAGAAAATTGAAGAGTAAATTTGCCGTTATCATTTGACTACAAAAAAAGGACATATTAATTGTTGGTTAATAGCTTTATAGGTGGTTCAAGAAAAAATCGATATCTCCGCCATTTAATGCAAAAAATAATGACAACTCAATACCAAGTAACTACTTAAATAAGTAGTAAATAAGTTGTTGCTGTGTTCATTAAATTTGCAATAGAAATTAATTTTTTTAAATGAACTCGTTACCTTCAAAATTAGGTTCATTTACGCTAATAATGTGTTGTTGTGTAATGAATAAATTAAAATGTAATTAAATAAAACAAAATTAAATTAATGAAATAAAAGAGAATTTTTTTTCTTTGCTTTGAATAGGATCAAAATTAGAGAATTACATAAAAGGTAATGAAATAAAAAAATTTATGGGGGCGTTATCATACGTAAATATTTAATCACATATATGATAAATATAATCAAATGTCATATTAAGATATTAAATGCTTTAAGTAGATCAATTAAAATATATAATCATATTATGAATTCTTAAATATACAGAGAAAACACTTTCATTGTGGCAATCGAATTTATTAAGCTTATTAAAAATTATGGCGTAAAAATTATGTGATGCAGCATACATAACAATTGTTATATTTGAAAAAAAAACTATTTTGAAAAATCAACAGAAAAATTATATGGTGTAGATATTTAATAATAAATCTTAAAAATCAATCTTACACCGTAAAAGTTTTGATTTATGCTCAAAAACCTGATAAACAATTAAATAAATTTAATTTTCCTAAAATGTTTCGAGTTTAGCTGTAATTATAAAATTATAAAATTTTAAGTAAAACAATAAATTAATTTTTGAAGATATTTTTGTGGTACATAACAAAATTTATTTTTTTCAAATTGGATAGAAATTGTTCTTAAACTTTTCATATATTTTCATTTTTGCGCCCGAAAGTATGCTTCAAATAAAACATAAAATAAAATACTTTGCATTTAAATAGATATATATTAGGGTGATCGATTATTCGACATTTTTTTGTAGAAACCTGTTTTCGAATAGTTCGGATAGTTGATATCTTCAAGAAACCGGTTAACCGGTTTTTGTTGAAGTTAATATTTTTATAAGAATTTTATATTTCTTTTAAAAACATCAATAAATCTTATAATCTTATAATGATCAGTTAAAATTTATTAAATATAATTATTTTGGGAAACAACTCTTAATAAAGGTTAAAAAAATAATCAACAAAAATGAGACTAATTTGTATACAGTATAAACAGAAACAATAGTTTAATATGGAAAAAGTGTGTCTCAATTTTTTGGAAATTGATTTTGCAGGTAGACGCCTTTTAAATACAATTCCTTTAAAGAAATATTACAAATATTGAAAAAAAAACTAAAATATTAAAATTTGTACACACAAGAAAACAAAAAAACGAATTCCATTAATATGCATATTTCATCCAAGATAATTATTATTCATTCATAATTTAACTTTTAACTACACAATAAATCAAAAAAAAAAAAAAAAAAAAAAAACGATATGGAAAACTATATCATCTTAGGTGCCGATTATAATATTATACTTCGAAATAAAAATATTCAAATTAAATTTTTTCAACAAACAGATGTAAATTTATAATCAGGACCAAAAATATGCTCTAATAAAAGTGTTTTAAATTTAAAAATGTTACCTTAAAACATAATTTTTTTTCTGGATGATTTCTAAATTATCTCATGTTAAAAATAATTTAATCTTTATTAGCAATTGCTAAAAAATATTTTCTTTTTGTACTTAAAAATATTCAAAGTTAATAAGAAAACTACAAAATTTGTATCAATTTATAAGATGAAAATTAATACGGAATTGAATTTGAACAACGTATGTGATGGTAAAAAGAACATTTTACTAATAACAAATTACGTTAATAATTCTAATGTGTGCAAAATGTGAAAAATTTGTCTCTTAAGTGAAAATATGCAAAATTATGTTCTTAAGTATAAAATATGCAAAAATATATCATTTAAATTGTTATTATGTGCTCTAAACTAAGGATATGCTGATAAGTTCAAAATATGCAAAAATATGCTATAACAAATCGATGCCAAAATTCTTAAAATTGTCTTGAACGGATAAATAACTTACAGTTTGGTTCATTTGAAGCCCAAAAGTCGAAAAAAGTTTGGACGTTAGTTTTTTCAAATAAATTATATTGCCTAGCTGGCATAATTTTTCATCACATACAAAAGTGATTGAAGTCAATATCTTTTACAAAACCGAAACTTTAAAGTTTAATATGTTACTAAAATTTCCAAAAATACTGTGCTATTGTGGCTATAAAAAACCTATAAGTAAATAAATAATACTGCTCAGTGATACCAAATCACTTTTTTTCGAAATCATTATGTAACTTGTGAATAGTTGGACATACGTAAACAACACTCAACTCCTGTGATCTATTAATCAACTCGAAAACATATTTGGTCCAACCATAGGGAATTTTGTTTAGATCTCAAACGATTTACGGATTTCCAACGGTTTACAAGAATTGTTTAAAAAAAGAAAAGAAAAATAGTTTTTTGGAACCACTGTGCATCGTCAAGATTATCACCTTGGAAATATACCCCTTTTTCCAATAGAGCAAAACATGTGCAGAGGAGATGAGCGATAGACTTCTCCTCCTCTTAGCAACACCTGCAGTCTGAGAGCATGCATACAAATAAGACAGTAACCCGAAAGAATGGCCATAAAAAAATTTATCTCTGGAGAGATTCAATAAAATTTTAGATCGGATTTAACTACACTTTGGCTAAGGACCTCTGGCAACTTGGCCAGTGTTCAAACTTCTCCTCTAATATGCAGCTTGCCCATAGCTAAATTAAGTGCAGATTGTATTTCAGGCAGATCTCGAAAAGAGTCCTACGCTTTTCAAAATCGAATTAAATGTGATGTCCCAGTCATTCCTTTAAAGCATTCATAATAATTTAATGCATACGAGTATTGTAAAATAGCTTTAGGAAATATTTTTTATAAAAAATTAAAATATAAAATATTAAAAATTGAATAAAACATAAATATTTTCATTCAATTTGGAGAAGATTTGAATTAACAAAAATTTAATGTAATTCAATAAAGAATTAATCCTATTCGAACAAAAACCTTTGAATGAAGCTATAGAATTATTTGGGAATGGTGTTAAGGAATGAAATGAAGAATTAAGATTTAAGGGAATTATATCGAAGCTCTGCACTATAAACAACATAGTATTAATATTAATAGCCTCTTGGATATTTAAATAGATATTAATATCCTTCACATTACGTATGCCCAGCAGTCCCTATCAGGGATTTTTTTTAACTTAAAAGGAGTTAAAAAAAATGTAGAATGCTTAATGATTTTGCGTGTCATCCTTGTGCGGAGCAATGTTGAAGGAATTAATATAATTTAAAATGTAAAAATCCAGATTATTATATATCATTTCATACTGTAAGTAAAAAAAATTAACTACTTAGTTTTAATTCCAATTAATTGAAATAATATTTTGTTAAAAAAAAACAAAAATACACTTTATTCACTTTTACCTTCTACATAAAATACTATAAATTTTCCCTTTTAATTTTTTCCATTAACATTTTTGCAAGTTATACTCTGAAATACTCTTGGCTTATTAAGCTTTATGTTCGGCAGCACTTGGTATATCGGCAATAAAATAATTGCCTGGCACATAACTATATGCCTTCGAGATGCGATCTTTCAGCACGACTTGAATGGCTTTTATTATAGTGGGACGTAAAACTTCATAAAAATCACGCCAACTCTGATTTATTACAGCGTTGGTACTCTCCTCCAAGTCTTTTTGACCGTTGAAGAGATTTCCGAAATGTACATGGAAACCCCCAATATTTGTAATATCGACTTGTAGCTTATCGACGTCAGTAAATGTGTAACCATGTTCATCGCGTAATTTGAGTTTCATAATGAGGTGCAAGTCGAATTTTTCTATAAGAGGGGGAAAATTAAGGGTTAGTTTGGTTTAGAAAAGAAATTTTTGTAGTAAACTTAATAAGAAAGTTGTAAAATATTTAAATATTTTAACATACACCTACCAAATTCGAATAGAGCCTTGCCATTGCCTATCAAAGGTAAATTCAAGATACGGCCATCAATTTTATAATCCGAATCAAAACGTAATTTCGGAACGAACAATTTAATTTTGGAAACTAAAGTTTTTGGATTGAAACTGAAAACCAAAGAAAATCAAAATTCAAACTCAAAAGAATCATAAATCTTAACAAAATAAACCTGGCATCTTCAACCTCCATTTTACTGGTTCCCTTTATGATCAAATCAGTTAGTTCAGCATTTAAGGCAACATTATTATTTTGATCTTGAGCAATAACAACTCGTTTCACTTGTAAAGGATCAAATGTGCCAAATTCCTTAAGACCAGGTATACCTAACAAAATAATAAAATGACATACAATACACAAGTTTTTTTAAAGCCACCTTACCATCTTTCCAGTCGCGTGTAATCGCTTGAAAGTTTTTGGCGAAACATTTGTTAAAATTTTGATCCTGCAAATGACAGGGTATTAAGAAATCAGCTAAAGATATAAATAAAATATTATATTTTTTATTAATTTATTATTCACTTCCAACTGTTTATCCTTAATACATACGTTTGTCTGCCAAATATTTTGCTGCCTTGGCAGCTGTTGTTATGACCAAAATGGTACAGATATTAAATAAAATTTTCATTATGTAAATGCTTTTGAAATTATGATTTGAATTTTTATAGTTTCACAAATGCAAATTTTCTAGAAAATATCCTTACTAAGGATTTTGGCTTGTAGGTTGTTATTTAAAGTTGGAAACAGTGATACGACCTTCTATTGTTTGTTGTGGCTGCTAAAGTACTGAACTTATTATATTATTGTTTTTAACTTTAAATATATTTTATACTAATTTGATAATGGCATATTTTAAATAAAAACAATAAAAATTTATATCATCATGAGAATTTTTTAATTATTATAACTTTATAATTCAATTCTAATTTTTTGTTTTGTTTTGAGTTCAAAACAAAGTTGTTTTACTAGTGTCTTCTTAAATTTGAGTTTCTGTCGAATAAGGGATATCACAGTTTAAAGAAATAAAAATCATAGTCTTTTCACTCCGTATATATATATATATAAAATCCCAACAAATTGCGTAGTGCACTCCTTAACATCAACTTAATAATATAATCTAATGTAATATTTGAATTCTATCACCTTCTTATTTTTTAATCTTCAAGATTTATTTTAACAACAAACTGTGAGTGCACTTACTCTGGTAATATATTAAAATAAATTTAAATTCTTAATCATATAATTTAATATTGTTGCGATAGAAATAAAATGTTTCAAATTAATTCTATTGCTTTCAAAATTAACCTTGATTTAGGTTAATTTGCAGTACTAATGTGTTAAATTTAATAAGAAAGTTTAAATAGAATTAAATGAATTTTTTTTACATAATAAAAAATTTAATTTCTCTAATTTGATTGAATATGATAAAATAATGAGAGGATCAAATGAAAAGAGTCGGAATTAAAAATGTAATGGGGGTTTTAACATACAGTGATGATAAATTTAATAAAAAAATATTTTAAAAACAAGTGGAAGTGCTATATTCGACTGGGGCGAATCTTTTCTATATGAGGGGGATCAATAAGTCTGTGACTTTTCGAACTTCCCATCAAGTACCTCCTGTTAGTAGAGTACTGTCAAATTTTGAGCAAGTGTTGCATTTAGTTTTCGTTTAACAGCTGTTCAACCTCGTGTTTTTTTCTAAACCTCGTATTTTTTTCTAAAAATTTATTAAACATTATTTTTTGCGAAAAAAAAGCCATCAATAAAACCAAGGAAAAGCTTGATAAACACTATGGGGACTCTGCACCATCGATTTCAATGGTAGAAAAGTGGTTTACCGACTTTCGTTGTGGTCGCACAAGCACAAATGGCGCTGAACGTTCTGGACGGTCAATTGAGATCAGTACCCCCGAAAATGTCGAAAAAATCCATGATATGGTGTTGGCCGACCGAAGAGTAAAAGTGCGTGAGATTATTGATTCCATAGGTATTTCATATAGCAGTGTGGTTTCGATTTTAAATGATCAGCTGGGTTTAAGAAAGTTGTTTGCAAGATGGGTGCCGCGTTTGCTCTCAATTGACCATAAACGTAAATGTGTGACAACTTCAAAGAACTGTTTGGAGTTGTTTAACCGCAATCCGAATGAGTTTTTGCGACGTATTGTAACTGTGGATGAAACATGGATCCATTACTGTACTCCGGAGACCAAGAAGCAGTCAAAACAATGGGTTTATAAGGGTGAACCTGCTCCGAAGAAGGTCAAGGTAAGTTTGTCGGCCAATAAAGTGATGGCAACAGTTTTTTGCGATACACTCGGGATACTCCACATCGATTACCTTCAAAAGGGAAAAACAAGGATTTAAAAAGAAAACGACCCCATATGGCCAAGAAAAAAGTTCTTAGGAAAATCGCTTAGACCAGACTGAGACTTAGACTGCGTCGAATAAAGAAGAAATATAAAAAAATTGTAAATTCCTTTTTCAGTTTTCTATCAAAAAATTTTTTTGTTTGAAAAAATGAAAATTTTAAGAATTTTTTATTTTGGGTTCGACCCTGATAGGAAATATCAAATACACTACAAATTTATTTGTTTAACTATCGTTTATGTATATATTACTAATATTAAAAACAAAAAAATTCATAAAAATATCCACAACACTCACAATTTAGGTAAGTTTAAATGTTGGACTAACCTATTGACGTCATAAACAATTTAATACTGTTAGAATTCAGGTTTAAGTCACCGGAAGAAGCGATCATCAGTCACTGCTTTTAGAATTATTAAATTCTACTTTTTTTAAGTGAATTTTTTAAAAATTTGACTTTTAAAGAGATTTATGAAACTTGTTTAAAAAATATCTAAATAATATCTACGTCTGAATAAATATTTTGTTTTTTAATTTCTGATATCTCGATTTTCTATCGCAAATACAAAATTTGTTATGGTATATCGTCACCGGAAATGTAAAACAACGTAACATCAATTTTCTTAACTTTACAGTGGGAACAAAAAACTTTCTAAAACCAAAATTAATTGTCCTGGCCAGCAAAACCTTTGCTTTCCTGGTAAGCTAGAAGGTATAATTGGAAACAAAAATAAACGGCAAAATATGCCTGAATAACTAGTTATTTTTGTTCGAGTTGTCCACAAATTCATATAGTTATTTTTTGACTCTAGGAGTACTCAAAAATATGTACCTAAACGAAAAGAAAAATAAAAAAAAACAAAGAAACTTTGCCGTCAGTGAGACTCGAACTTGGACACACACTAACCATTCGTTTTTACTGACTAACGTATTACTCAGTACATAGCATTATAAGCGACAAAAACTCTATTTAGTTTAAAATATCTTTTTAGACATTTTGTTATAAAAAACTAGCAGCTTCAGAATGGGGTTGAACCAACAACCTTCTGGTTGTTAATCCGGCGCTCTAGCCAACTCATCCACGTGATTGCAGTATTACTGTGCTATTATACTATTGAGTACTTATTAATGCAATACAGAGTAGGTAAATAATAATGACGCCTCATTACCAAGAAACTACTTTAATAAGTAGTTGTTATTACAGAAAACCAAAAACTTTTTGCTGGGTGTAAACAAAATTTTTGGGCTTTTAGATCCTTAAATAGCATCCAATATATTGGTGAAGAATATTTTTGTATATTTTAAGTATTTTTCAAGTTATGTAGGTTATGTTTTTTTGGATGTGTATTTTCTGAAACAAAAATAAAAAAAAAAAAAAAACACTTAACATCAGTACAAATTTTAGCAAAAATATAATTAATCAAATTTTAATGTTTTTTCTTTGCAGCAAATGGAGTAGTTATATTAAATTTTTTCATTCACATGGTTTTTTTTTTCTATCATTAGTTTCTGTAAAAGGAGAAATTTATCTTACCATGCAAATAATTTTGTAACAAGAAGAAGATGGTTCTTTTTCATAATTTTTTCACCAAATTCTGAATAGTTTTCATAAAATTTTAAGAAATTTAAAAATCTAAATTTCTTACAAAAAATAAATATTTTCTTTTAATTCTTTTAACAAATGTTATGTTACGTACTTTTGACCTATGAAAATCATTCACAGGTTGATACGTCATTTTGAATTTCGGTAATATTCATTAATTGTTTATTATATGTATTTTGGAAAAATAATTTATATTTCAGCAACAACCCGAAATTGAAAAATTTTATGTTACGTTGTTTTGCATTTTCGGTGACGATATGTATTTATATTGTGGATTAGAAAAACTTTTTACTTTTAAAAATGAAAATTATTTAATAGTTTCTTCAAAGTAAAATAAGCTTCTTTAAAATTCCTCTTTAAATTGATTCTAGAAGCGCCTGGCTCTAAAACACAAATCCACCAAACCATAACTTAAAAATTTGCAGTCTAGAACACTTTCACTAGACTATTATAGTCATAGAAATTTTGATGAAAAACAATTACATATATACCCTTTATATGTTTACGTGAATGGTAGAAAAACCTGGTAACAGCACTATATTTTCAATATATTTCGAATTCAACATTGTTAAAAAATTATTATTTATTTTAACAAAATAAAACAAAATTGTTTTATGGATATGAAATCTAAAGTTGCCATATGATCTGGAGGGTAAGAATTCCAAGCTAGGATTTCTTTGTGTGGGTTCGAATTCTGGCAAATACCAGAGAAATTTTTATTTAATAAATTTTAAAGAGAAATTTTTTTAGGTATATAAAAATATATTTAGACAGTTCCTTATTTGACGTTTTTCGAAGTCTTGGTCAGGGATCGAACTCAGAACCTATAGTCCTCCAGTTACAAAGCCAAGCGTTATACCACATCGATATGTTGAATTTGATTATCTTTATTGTCTATATAAAAAGTCTAAAACACAACTCAAACCTAAATAATACTTTTTTTTATAAAGAATTAATACATCAAAATATGCCACGAAATTCTTCGTCAAATTAACTTCTTTTTTCAATAATGAAAATTTTAATATTTTTTAAGAAAAACAGAAACTTACAAGGAGCCCCGAGGATGCGAACTCGGGCTTAAAGGTTTGTAGTCTAGAACACTTCCTATAGACTATTCATGCTCAAAACTTATATATTATTGCGTGTGTAATACACATTTCTCAAAAGTTGTTTTTGATCATAAAAATCAGTAATATTTTTCTTTTTGGGGTCCACGAGGTATACTTGCAAAAATTCATATAAAATGACAAACTTATGTGTACCCTACATTTTGGTGAAGGGTATAAAAGAAAAAAAAAAAAAAAAAACAAATGTGCTAATATTTAAAAAAAAAAAAAAAATCATTTTGATTCTTTGAGGATGCCAATTATTGCATGAAAGTTTGTAACAAAGAATACAAAGAATGGAAGGCTTGTCAAAAAAAACCTAACTTTGTTGTCAAAAAAAAAGATTGTGTTAGTCAAATTTTATTTATATGTAATAGTGCTGAAACCACCTTTAACACACATCATAATCACATATAGATGCACAAAACAGTATTCCAAAATTATTAAATATAACACAATTATATTCGCAGAATTTTCATTTTCACCTTTTGACGCGGCTTTTTGATGATGAATATGAAAATAATTTAAAATTATTTTTAATTCTGTTTTATTTTTAATACCAAATGTAGCAACTTTGTTCGCTCAATATAAATTTGAACATACAAAATAGGAATTTCAAAAATATAAGAAAAAATATATATATATATTTTCGGTTTGTGGAAAATATTTATGTTATGGGAGATAAAATTCGATAAATGGACATGAAAAAATAATAAAAATATTGTGCGCTGGTGAAAAAATGTGTCACGAATATAATTTTCCTTACATTTTAAATGAAAGTTTTGTTTAATTTATGTTGTTTTTCTCTCTCACAAGTGTGTTGAATTGACACAGAACTTGTATGTGGAGAGATAAGTGTTGTTGTATTCTTTGGTTCGTAATATAGAACACTTTCACTAGATAATAATTATACATATATACTCCACATATATGTGAACAGTATAAAAATCAATTTACAGCACTATGAATATATTTAGAATTCATCAATTATTTTTTTTTTTTACATAAATTGAAGTAAAACTGCTTTTTGAATTCAGAATATTAAAATGCCGTGTGGCATAGGGATAAAAATTCAAAGCTAGGGGTTTTAAAGTGTTTGTATGGGTTCGAATTAGTGTGTTAAAAAAATATTTTCAGAAAACCGGTTTTAGAGTTATTCGATAAATAGCCTTTCTTAAAAAAACGGTTTCGAATACGGTTTAACGTAAAAAAACCAGTTACCCGGTTTTATTAAAAATACAAATATTTAAAAAATTATTATTTTACTAAAGTACATTTATAATACAAATCATTTGTAATGACAAGTAATAAAAATAAAAAGTCATATCGCGCTTCTGCATCTAAATGCAAATGCTCAAACTTTATATTTTTTGAAGTGAATTCTGATAATACTTTTTCTGATGAAACTCTACCTATGTACCTATTTATTGAAATTCACCTTATTATTGTGACAAACGAAAAAACGAAAATTTACTTCTTACCTAGATTCCGTTCATAAAATTTAGTTTAAATCTATTAAAAAATCTTAGTTCCTGGTACGTCTGGTAGCACTCAAATCTCAAATTGGCAATAAAAAAAAAAAAATATTAAATAATTAAGGGTCTGATTCAGTACAGGTTCAGTACAACAATTACAAATAAAATTTGTATGTAAACTACTCAAAAAATTTTAAATTTTGGAACAAATTTTATTTTTAAACAATTTGATATTTTTTTAATGCATAAGGCCATAAATAAGGCTCAATTAGCAAATATAAAAAATGGCAAGTATAGGTAAATTTAGTAAACAAAGGTAAAAGAAGGAGCATTTCATAAAAAAAACGGTTAATCGATTATATAATTGCCGAATTATTCGAAAATAAAAATTATTCGAAACCGTTTGGTTTTTTAAATAGTAAGAACCGATTAACCGGTTTCGGTTTTTGAATACACTAGTTCGAATCCTGGCAAATAGCTTTTTTTATTTAATAAATTTCCAAGAAACATTTTTAATTAATTAAAAATATATTTGATAGTTCCTTAATACTATTTTATTATTTTTTATTTTTTTATTTTTTATTTTTTGAAGATAAATTATAAAACAATTTTTCGAAGTCTTAGCCAAATTTCGAACTCAGAACCTAAAATCTTTCAGTTACAAACCCAAGCGGTATATTACATAGATTAACATAGATAACATGCTTTTTTGAGTAATTTTTTTGAATTGAGTTTTTTTTCTAGTTTCATATCTATGTTAATAATCTATGGTATACTACATCGATATATAAAAAGTTTAAAACGCAACTCAAAACTAAATAATACTTTTTTATAAAAAACACATCAAAACGGGCCTAGAAATTCTTGTCAAATTATTATTATTATTTTGTTTAATAATGAAAATTTTAATATATATTTTTTTTAGGAAAACAGAAATTTACAAGAAGTCCCGGGAATAAAAAACTCAGGCTTAACGGTTTGTAGTCTAAAACACTTTCTCTATACAATTCAATCTCAAAACTTTCGAATAGAAAATCATTTATATATTATTGTATGTGAAATAGAAAATATTATTATATTTGGGAAAAGAAAATTGGAAAAATTTTTGAGGCTATTCTAGAAAATCGTTTATAACTTCTCCATTCTTCAATATCAAGATTTTCGGGAGTTTATGTCATATACGCTTTGAAAGAGAAATTTATTTATTGGATTATGGCTTTCAAAAAATTCATTTCAACATACAGACGGACAGACAGACATATATTCTCAAAATTTATTTTTAATCATAATAATTACGAATATTTTTCAATTTGAGACCCTGGATATATAATTAAAGACTTTCGTATAAAGTGACAAACTTATATATATCCTTCACTTTATGTGAAGGGTATAAAAATATCAGGTTATTACTTATGAGTTTTTTTTTTTTACTAAAACTTAATTTTTTCAACATCCCCTCTTGGTCCCACTCTAAACTTTTTATATTGCCAAAACTTTAAGAAACATTTTTAAGGAAAATTTTATAAATAGATATGATTTTTCGTTTCGGTTTTTTCGGTCTAAGTACTGTCGGTTTTTTAAAAATTTCATTTTTTCGAATAAACTAGTTTTTTTAAACACAAAAGTCGGTTTTAAAAATAATATTTTAGTTTGAAAAACATACCTATTAAATACATAATGATATTTTACTAGAAATTTAGGAATAATATTTTAACTGATTAATATTCTTAAGGTCTAATTTCTTGTTATGGTTTATGAATATAGTTTAAGGTTAAAGTAAAATTAATTCTAAAAGTTCCCGATAAAAAGTAAAATAGCTCTCCTACATTCCCTTGCGAATGGCATGAAATTTTTATGGCGAGTTTCCATTTTTATATATAATATAATTGCTGAAAAAGAATCGAATGTTTTATTTATAATAAGCACCTAGATTTCCTTCCTTAAAATTGCTAACTTATTCGGCTAGTGCATCGTAATAAAGCTTATTTCGAAGCTCATAAAAGTGTTTTTTTTGCAATTTGAGATGTCAGTGACAAGAAGGGGGAGCGGATTTTTATAATAATTTATAGAAAAAACTATAACACTTAGAGGCCTCAAACTTTGTGGAAACTACTTTGTTATCAATGCAGTATGATGAAATGAAAATGGACGGATTGATCGCGGGAAAGGAATAGCCCCCATATAAAACAAATATTAATTTTCGTACGTATAAAAAATTATTTCAGTGAAGGTCTTAAAAAGTTGTAAAAACAAACTTTATATCAAATTTATAATAGGGCGAACAGGTCCAGCGGCAGTAGTAGCCCCATTATAAAGTAAGTATTAATTATCGCATCGAAGAGGTATAGAAGCGATTGGGAATAAGCTAGTAATATATAAAACTTGGTCTCAGTGTTAATGATTATGATCTAAATTACAAGTTGTTTCCCAAAATAAACACAAAAAAAATATTCTATAAAAATTGTTAAATTAATTTGTTATGCAATTTTTTGTAAACATTTCATTAAACTATTAATTTATACAATTAACATTTTTAAATTGTTTTATAAATTTGACAACTTTAAAATAAAAATACAAATTTTAAATATTATTTTTAAATTCAGCAAATAAATTAAATCTTTTGTTAATAATGATAAAAATGTATCAAAAAAAGTACATTTGTACCATGTTTGCCATCCGCGATTCAAACTATTTATTAATACATATAATTAAGCAATAAACGTCTTAGTTCCAAGGTAATCATTTTTATTGTATTTCATTTTTATGTAGTATTAAAAATCTATTAAGTTTTTAATTGTATCAATTACTGTCCTGATTAATTTTAAGAAAAATTTCAATAACAAATGTTATTGATTTGATAAAAAAAAAAAAAAATAATTGAGATTTATCCAAACATCAATTATTTCTACTTAATTAATTTTAATGATTGGAGCAAAATCAGTCATTGTTATATACTTATGTACCTATTAAAAATACTTCTTTCATGTTAAACAAATGTTATATATTTGTTAAATATTTTCTCTTAATTAGAAGTTAATGATTTAAATATTTAAATTTGATTTTTTTTCTACTAAATTTCAATGATTCGAAAATAAGGAAAGCTGTTTAATCATTGCAAAAGTATATATTTTATATGTTCAACACATGATCTTAGATCTTTTATCAGAAGTAGTGAACAATATATAGTAGGAACCGAGATGATTTTACTATTGTATTTGTTTTTGGTTAATCATATATTTTTCGTATCTATTTTTAATTTTTAAATTAATAATTTGAATTTTATAAAATTTATTAATATAAATTTGTTCAACAACTAAAAAGAAACTATTCTATTAACTTAACTTATAGTAACAAAACTATATAGTTCTTTAGTTGGGTGGTCGAACTTAAAGTGTTCAAAACATTTACAACTTTTTTCTCTCCTTCCAATTGAAGCAGTTTACACTAACAAATGATTAGATATAACGAAAGATTCACATTATTTTGTGTTACATAAATTTTAAATCAACACAAAATTTTATATTAAGAATTTTCGGATATTAACTAGGGTGATCGATTATTCGACTAATTGGAGAAACCGGTTTTCGAATTGTACGAATAGTTGGAATTTTTAAAAAACCGGTTACATTTTTCGAAATTCCGAAAATACCGGCTAACCAGTTTTTATGTAGAAGTTAATATTATCAAAAAATTGTATTTCTTAACAAAAACTGAATAAATCTTACAACAATCAAGTTAAAATTTATTAAATAATTCACAGAAAAAAATAAAAATGGATTTCAATTATGAAATTGCTTATATTAATTAACATTTTGTTTGATTTTCCTCCAATCATCCAAATAATATTAAATAACCAGAAATAATTGAGTTTTTTTTAAATTTTAATTATTTTTTTTAATTAAATAAGTTAAATCTTAATTGAATTTTGCTTAGCAGTAACTAAATTATTAATTGAATAAACTAATAATTTAATTGAATATATAAAAAAATGCAAAATAAAAATTGTACCTTTTCATAATATTTATTTATAGTAAAATTACAATATTATTCTAATAATTTTTAACTTAATTTGCATGAACTTAAAGTGCATGAATATATTATGTGTAGTATGAAGTTTGTAAATAGTGTAATGTTAAGGTAAGAAATATTAGTAGCACCTTTAGGTACACCTATTCATTCAGAATTACTTTCTGAGTTGATTTAGTGATATCCGTCTGCCTAGTAAATAAAGTACATGTAGAAATTTTGAAGACACATACTTTGATAGAATTATAAATATCGTTGAGGTGGGTATAGTAGGATTTGAATCCTCATATATTCCTTAAATAAGTCCGTATTTTTGCAAAAAAAAAAAAAAAAAAAAAAAATAACATACAAATTCTGTATGGGAATAAGCACTAAATTTCACTCCTATAAATTGAAAATCACTTAAACGTGCCAAATTTTACTATATTGAGATGCAGTTTTTACATCTTATTAAATCCCTTTAAGAGAAAACAAATTTCAGTCAATAAATGACCAATTCATTAAAAAAATAATAAATTCATGAAAGTCACAATAATGCAAATTTGTAATGGTGTAGTGTGTAATATGATCGCACTTTGCCGGTTATTTCCCGACCTTTTAAACTTGTGTAATGTAGTATGCGATGTACTGTATGTTATCTTAGAAGTAACCTTACTTATACTTATTTCACTGTACGAAAAGCTCTCACGGCAGAACCTCCCGGTAAATGATACAAAATTTTCAATTTGATCAAGAGGACGACACATTAATAAATTCCTTTATTGGGTTGATTGGTTCCTTGAAAAATCGTCAAATATGATATAAGAGTACTAATCTTTTATTTAAAAATGTCTTTCAAATAGATGTAAACTATATTATTCAGCTTTATGTTTAAAAGAACCTTGGTTTTTTCTATTATTTACAGCGGGAAGATCCATAAAAACAACGTAACCAATAACGGTAACACCAGACTCAAAAAAAACGTGTTCTTGCCAAACAGTTAACAACATTTTTATTAAATCCGCTTTAAATTATAAGGACATCTTTCGAACCTGCATTACATATAATTATTATAATTATTCCTTATTCAAGTCCAAAGAATTAACAAAAAATTTAATTTATTTGCTGAATTTAAAAATAATATTTAAAATTTGTATTTTTTTATGTTTGAATTTATTTTAAAGTTGTCAAATTTATAAAACAATTTAAAAATGTTAATTGTATAAATTAATAGTTTAATGAAATGTTTACAAAAAATTAAATAACAAATTAATTTAACAAATTTTATAGAATATTTTTTTTGTGTTTATTTGGGAAACAACTTGTAATTTAGATCATAATCATTAACACTGAGACCAAGTTTTATATATTACAAGCTTATTCCCAATCGCTTCTCTACCTCTTCGATGCGATAACTAATAATTACTTTATAATGGGGCTACTACTGCCGCTGGACCTGTTCGCCCTATTATAAATTTGATATAAAGTTTGTTTTTACAACTTTTTAAGACCTTCACTGAAATACTTTTTTATACGTACGAAAATTAATATTTGTTTTATATGGGGGCTATTCCTTTCCCGCGATCAATCCGTCCATTTTCATTTCATCATACTGCATTGATAACAAAGTAGTTTCCACAAAGTTTGAGGCCTCTAAGTGTTATAGTTTTTTCTATAAATTATTATAAAAATCCGCTCCCCCTTCTTGTCACTGACATCTCAAATTGCAAAAAAAACACTTTTATGAGCTTCGAAATAAGCTTTATTACGATGCACTAGCCGAATAAGTTAGCAATTTTAAGGAAGGAAATCTAGGTGCTTATTATAAATAAAACATTCGATTCTTTTTCAGCAATTATATTATATATAAAAATGGAAACTCGCCATAAAAATTTCATGCCATTCGCAAGGGAATGTAGGAGAGCTATTTTACTTTTTATCGGGAACTTTTAGAATTAATTTTACTTTAACCTTAAACTATATTCATAAACCATAACAAGAAATTAGACCTTAAGAATATTAATCAGTTAAAATATTATTCCTAAATTTCTAGTAAAATATCATTATGTATTTAATAGGTATGTTTTTCAAACTAAAATATTATTTTTAAAACCGACTTTTGTGTTTAAAAAAACTAGTTTATTCGAAAAAATGAAATTTTTAAAAAACCGACAGTACTTAGACCGAAAAAACCGAAACGAAAAATCATATCTATTTATAAAATTTTCCTTAAAAATGTTTCTTAAAGTTTTGGCAATATAAAAAGTTTAGAGTGGGACCAAGAGGGGATGTTGAAAAAATTAAGTTTTAGTAAAAAAAAAAAACTCATAAGTAATAACCTGATATTTTTATACCCTTCACATAAAGTGAAGGATATATATAAGTTTGTCACTTTATACGAAAGTCTTTAATTATATATCCAGGGTCTCAAATTGAAAAATATTCGTAATTATTATGATTAAAAATAAATTTTGAGAATATATGTCTGTCTGTCCGTCTGTATGTTGAAATGAATTTTTTGAAAGCCATAATCCAATAAATAAATTTCTCTTTCAAAGCGTATATGACATAAACTCCCGAAAATCTTGATATTGAAGAATGGAGAAGTTATAAACGATTTTCTAGAATAGCCTCAAAAATTTTTCCAATTTTCTTTTCCCAAATATAATAATATTTTCTATTTCACATACAATAATATATAAATGATTTTCTATTCGAAAGTTTTGAGATTGAATTGTATAGAGAAAGTGTTTTAGACTACAAACCGTTAAGCCTGAGTTTTTTATTCCCGGGACTTCTTGTAAATTTCTGTTTTCCTAAAAAAAATATATATTAAAATTTTCATTATTAAACAAAATAATAATAATAATTTGACAAGAATTTCTAGGCCCGTTTTGATGTGTTTTTTATAAAAAAGTATTATTTAGTTTTGAGTTGCGTTTTAAACTTTTTATATATCGATGTAGTATACCATAGATTATTAACATAGATATGAAACTAGAAAAAAAACTCAATTCAAAAAAATTACTCAAAAAAGCATGTTATCTATGTTAATCTATGTAATATACCGCTTGGGTTTGTAACTGAAAGATTTTAGGTTCTGAGTTCGAAATTTGGCTAAGACTTCGAAAAATTGTTTTATAATTTATCTTCAAAAAATAAAAAATAAAAAAATAAAAAATAATAAAATAGTATTAAGGAACTATCAAATATATTTTTAATTAATTAAAAATGTTTCTTGGAAATTTATTAAATAAAAAAAGCTATTTGCCAGGATTCGAACTAGTGTATTCAAAAACCGAAACCGGTTAATCGGTTCTTACTATTTAAAAAACCAAACGGTTTCGAATAATTTTTATTTTCGAATAATTCGGCAATTATATAATCGATTAACCGTTTTTTTTATGAAATGCTCCTTCTTTTACCTTTGTTTACTAAATTTACCTATACTTGCCATTTTTTATATTTGCTAATTGAGCCTTATTTATGGCCTTATGCATTAAAAAAATATCAAATTGTTTAAAAATAAAATTTGTTCCAAAATTTAAAATTTTTTGAGTAGTTTACATACAAATTTTATTTGTAATTGTTGTACTGAACCTGTACTGAATCAGACCCTTAATTATTTAATATTTTTTTTTTTTTATTGCCAATTTGAGATTTGAGTGCTACCAGACGTACCAGGAACTAAGATTTTTTAATAGATTTAAACTAAATTTTATGAACGGAATCTAGGTAAGAAGTAAATTTTCGTTTTTTCGTTTGTCACAATAATAAGGTGAATTTCAATAAATAGGTACATAGGTAGAGTTTCATCAGAAAAAGTATTATCAGAATTCACTTCAAAAAATATAAAGTTTGAGCATTTGCATTTAGATGCAGAAGCGCGATATGACTTTTTATTTTTATTACTTGTCATTACAAATGATTTGTATTATAAATGTACTTTAGTAAAATAATAATTTTTTAAATATTTGTATTTTTAATAAAACCGGGTAACTGGTTTTTTTACGTTAAACCGTATTCGAAACCGTTTTTTTAAGAAAGGCTATTTATCGAATAACTCTAAAACCGGTTTTCTGAAAATATTTTTTTAACACACTAATTCGAACCCATACAAACACTTTAAAACCCCTAGCTTTGAATTTTTATCCCTATGCCACACGGCATTTTAATATTCTGAATTCAAAAAGCAGTTTTACTTCAATTTATGTAAAAAAAAAAAATAATTGATGAATTCTAAATATATTCATAGTGCTGTAAATTGATTTTTATACTGTTCACATATATGTGGAGTATATATGTATAATTATTATCTAGTGAAAGTGTTCTATATTACGAACCAAAGAATACAACAACACTTATCTCTCCACATACAAGTTCTGTGTCAATTCAACACACTTGTGAGAGAGAAAAACAACATAAATTAAACAAAACTTTCATTTAAAATGTAAGGAAAATTATATTCGTGACACATTTTTTCACCAGCGCACAATATTTTTATTATTTTTTCATGTCCATTTATCGAATTTTATCTCCCATAACATAAATATTTTCCACAAACCGAAAATATATATATATATTTTTTCTTATATTTTTGAAATTCCTATTTTGTATGTTCAAATTTATATTGAGCGAACAAAGTTGCTACATTTGGTATTAAAAATAAAACAGAATTAAAAATAATTTTAAATTATTTTCATATTCATCATCAAAAAGCCGCGTCAAAAGGTGAAAATGAAAATTCTGCGAATATAATTGTGTTATATTTAATAATTTTGGAATACTGTTTTGTGCATCTATATGTGATTATGATGTGTGTTAAAGGTGGTTTCAGCACTATTACATATAAATAAAATTTGACTAACACAATCTTTTTTTTTGACAACAAAGTTAGGTTTTTTTTGACAAGCCTTCCATTCTTTGTATTCTTTGTTACAAACTTTCATGCAATAATTGGCATCCTCAAAGAATCAAAATGATTTTTTTTTTTTTTAAATATTAGCACATTTGTTTTTTTTTTTTTTTTTTCTTTTATACCCTTCACCAAAATGTAGGGTACACATAAGTTTGTCATTTTATATGAATTTTTGCAAGTATACCTCGTGGACCCCAAAAAGAAAAATATTACTGATTTTTATGATCAAAAACAACTTTTGAGAAATGTGTATTACACACGCAATAATATATAAGTTTTGAGCATGAATAGTCTATAGGAAGTGTTCTAGACTACAAACCTTTAAGCCCGAGTTCGCATCCTCGGGGCTCCTTGTAAGTTTCTGTTTTTCTTAAAAAATATTAAAATTTTCATTATTGAAAAAAGAAGTTAATTTGACGAAGAATTTCGTGGCATATTTTGATGTATTAATTCTTTATAAAAAAAAGTATTATTTAGGTTTGAGTTGTGTTTTAGACTTTTTATATAGACAATAAAGATAATCAAATTCAACATATCGATGTGGTATAACGCTTGGCTTTGTAACTGGAGGACTATAGGTTCTGAGTTCGATCCCTGACCAAGACTTCGAAAAACGTCAAATAAGGAACTGTCTAAATATATTTTTATATACCTAAAAAAATTTCTCTTTAAAATTTATTAAATAAAAATTTCTCTGGTATTTGCCAGAATTCGAACCCACACAAAGAAATCCTAGCTTGGAATTCTTACCCTCCAGATCATATGGCAACTTTAGATTTCATATCCATAAAACAATTTTGTTTTATTTTGTTAAAATAAATAATAATTTTTTAACAATGTTGAATTCGAAATATATTGAAAATATAGTGCTGTTACCAGGTTTTTCTACCATTCACGTAAACATATAAAGGGTATATATGTAATTGTTTTTCATCAAAATTTCTATGACTATAATAGTCTAGTGAAAGTGTTCTAGACTGCAAATTTTTAAGTTATGGTTTGGTGGATTTGTGTTTTAGAGCCAGGCGCTTCTAGAATCAATTTAAAGAGGAATTTTAAAGAAGCTTATTTTACTTTGAAGAAACTATTAAATAATTTTCATTTTTAAAAGTAAAAAGTTTTTCTAATCCACAATATAAATACATATCGTCACCGAAAATGCAAAACAACGTAACATAAAATTTTTCAATTTCGGGTTGTTGCTGAAATATAAATTATTTTTCCAAAATACATATAATAAACAATTAATGAATATTACCGAAATTCAAAATGACGTATCAACCTGTGAATGATTTTCATAGGTCAAAAGTACGTAACATAACATTTGTTAAAAGAATTAAAAGAAAATATTTATTTTTTGTAAGAAATTTAGATTTTTAAATTTCTTAAAATTTTATGAAAACTATTCAGAATTTGGTGAAAAAATTATGAAAAAGAACCATCTTCTTCTTGTTACAAAATTATTTGCATGGTAAGATAAATTTCTCCTTTTACAGAAACTAATGATAGAAAAAAAAAACCATGTGAATGAAAAAATTTAATATAACTACTCCATTTGCTGCAAAGAAAAAACATTAAAATTTGATTAATTATATTTTTGCTAAAATTTGTACTGATGTTAAGTGTTTTTTTTTTTTTTTTATTTTTGTTTCAGAAAATACACATCCAAAAAAACATAACCTACATAACTTGAAAAATACTTAAAATATACAAAAATATTCTTCACCAATATATTGGATGCTATTTAAGGATCTAAAAGCCCAAAAATTTTGTTTACACCCAGCAAAAAGTTTTTGGTTTTCTGTAATAACAACTACTTATTAAAGTAGTTTCTTGGTAATGAGGCGTCATTATTATTTACCTACTCTGTATTGCATTAATAAGTACTCAATAGTATAATAGCACAGTAATACTGCAATCACGTGGATGAGTTGGCTAGAGCGCCGGATTAACAACCAGAAGGTTGTTGGTTCAACCCCATTCTGAAGCTGCTAGTTTTTTATAACAAAATGTCTAAAAAGATATTTTAAACTAAATAGAGTTTTTGTCGCTTATAATGCTATGTACTGAGTAATACGTTAGTCAGTAAAAACGAATGGTTAGTGTGTGTCCAAGTTCGAGTCTCACTGACGGCAAAGTTTCTTTGTTTTTTTTTATTTTTCTTTTCGTTTAGGTACATATTTTTGAGTACTCCTAGAGTCAAAAAATAACTATATGAATTTGTGGACAACTCGAACAAAAATAACTAGTTATTCAGGCATATTTTGCCGTTTATTTTTGTTTCCAATTATACCTTCTAGCTTACCAGGAAAGCAAAGGTTTTGCTGGCCAGGACAATTAATTTTGGTTTTAGAAAGTTTTTTGTTCCCACTGTAAAGTTAAGAAAATTGATGTTACGTTGTTTTACATTTCCGGTGACGATATACCATAACAAATTTTGTATTTGCGATAGAAAATCGAGATATCAGAAATTAAAAAACAAAATATTTATTCAGACGTAGATATTATTTAGATATTTTTTAAACAAGTTTCATAAATCTCTTTAAAAGTAAAATTTTTAAAAAATTCACTAAAAAAAAAAGTAGAATTTAATAATTCTAAAAGCAGTGACTGATGATCGCTTCTTCCGGTGACTTAAACCTGAATTCAATTGTTTATGACGTCAATAGGTTAGTCCAACATTTAAACTTACCTAAATTGTGAGTGTTGTGGATATTTTTATGAATTTTTTTGTTTTTAATATTAGTAATATATACATAGACGATAGTTAAACAAATAAATTTGTAGTGTATTTGATATTTCTTATCAGGGTCGAAACCAAAATAAAAAATTCTAAAAATTTTCATTTTTTCAAAAAAAAAAATTTTTTTTTTTGATAGAAAACTGAAAAAGGAATTTACAATTTTGTTATATTTCTTCTTTATTCGACGCAGTCTAAGTCTCAGTCTGGTCTAAGCGATTTTCCTAAGTCATATGCCCTAGAAAACAGTTTTCATAGACTCTTTATATTGCAAGTTTCCAATGTCGTGGTTAAAGTCTATTTACAAATATGAAGTATAATTCCACAATAAACCAAAAATTTTAATAAAAAATAATGTGCATGTGAATCCATTGTTTAAGATTTAATAGCGTTTATTTTATTTTATTTTATTTTATTATTTTTTTTCAGAAAAAAGGTTTCTTTTTTATATACATGTAGCAGTGTTGCCGGTTTAGTTTTTTTAAGACTAAATTTAAAAATCAATCCCGATATCCAAGAAGCGAAAAAGAAAAACTCTAATCCAATGAGACAGTCTCATACATAATAGAGAATATTTTCTGCAGCTTTCTAGTTGATTTTTTATGAAGAAGTAATGACTTATAAGACTCACTACTTACTTTTTCTCTTAACTTTTTAAATGTTTTGTCAAATTTCTATGAGGCAAACTCCGCATGTTGTTAATAATGCTGAAAATTTATAATATATATTTTTTTTGATACATTTTTATATCTGTTAGTACCATGGTACTCATTTGATACAATCTGGTATGATTTTATTTACATATTTTTTATTTAAATAGCAACATCTTTTTTTATTATAGGACAAAGGTTTTGAGGCTGAATATTAATAATTGCGTTCATAAGGTAATAAAATATGTGAATTTGAAAACGTAATCGGATAATGTAAAATGCATTTCTATATGCAGCTCGCCATTTCAAGAACAAGGAAGTTATAATAAATGTGAACAAAAACTTTTTGGTTTTCGGTATTGGCAACTACTTATTAAAGCAGTTTCTTGGTAATGAGGCGTCATTATTACTTGCCTACTCTGTATTATATAAATAAGTACTCAATAGTATAACAGCACAGTAATATTGCAATCACGTGGATGAGTTGGCTAGAGAGCTAGATTAACAACCAGAAGGTTTTGGATTCAACCCCATTCTGATGATGTTAGTTTTTTATAATAAAATGTCTAAAAACATATATTTATATTAAAAAGTTTTTGTCACTTAGAATATTAACTGCGAGATCATTATTAGTCATCATTAGTCATTAAAAACGAATGGTTAATTTGTGTCCAAGTTCAAATCTCACTGATGGCAATTGTTTTTATTTTTATTTTCGTTTAAATACATATTTTTGAGTCTAAAATAATAAATAAAATAACTTTTGGATAACTCGAACAAAAATAACTAGTTATTCAGGCAACAAAAAATAAGCAGTTTATTTATGTTTCCAATTATACCTGCTAGCTTACCAGGAAAGCAAAGTTTTTGCTGGAACCTTTCAAAAAAGAAATGTTTGAATTTTAGTGGAATATAACTGTTGGAAAAGGAATTTAACAAATTTTACTACCAAAAGAAAAGCGAAATTATCCTCTTTAACCCTATATTTACTATGTACCTACATGGACCCATCTGTAGAACACTTTTTCCATTTCAATGAAATTTACCTGTTATATGACTTAAATTATTACATTATTATTAATTTATTACTAATTATTTAGTGTATTTTAACTTAATTTAGCCCTTTTTAGTTTTTATACTTTTTATTCTTTTTGAAAACTGATTAAAAGGCGAACTTACTGTTCAGGTATCTTTAGGAAGTACAAATTCTACAAATAAAGATCTGTTTAATATATTACTGGCAACGTTAGATCTCTCTTAGATGAAGAAGCAAAAGGTCTGTCTAGAGGACAGAAATAATATAGAACTTAATATGGAATATTTGCAGGCTATTTTCCAACCGAATGAATAATTATAATAAAATAATTATTAAAAAAGTTTGTTATTATAAAAAATAAAACTGTTTTTCCTTGATGTTATTTAAATAAAAAGAAAATAAACATTAAAAAAAAATCTAGTGGAACCTGTTCTAGAATTGATAAACTGGGAACCTGTTCATAAAATTCTCCTTGTCAAAAAAATTACAACATATGATAGGCAAATGACGTTTAATATATATTGAGTAAAAAATTCCTAAAACTACTTTTCATTCTCACGAAATTAAAATTTGAGTAATTAAACTTTCTATGTTTTTATTTTAAATATTATTTCATTAAAGTTTGTATGTATTAGGCATTTTCCATCATAAGTTATATTTTAGAACATCACTAAAAAGGTCTCATTCAATACTATTGATACATGTATTCATTTAACCCTTTAGTGGCACAAGTAATATTTTGGGATTTCCGATCCATAATTGGTTAAAATAGTTTTTATATCAAATAAATGTTTAGTTAAGAAAATAAATGTCACCAAAAGCATACACTTATCATAAAAGCTATAAATTCGTGTAAAATAGTGGCTAAATTTAAAAAATCTCTTTAATTCGATTATTATCGCGGTTTTAAAGAAACTTATTATATTTTTCATAAATTTATTGATATTTAGGTATAATAAATACTTTCATGCGAATTATGTGCAAAAATTGCTAATTTAACCTTTTAGGAACTATATACATAAAATTGAACCTCTTGCTGTTAAGGGGTTAATTACGTTTAGTATTCAATAGTATCAGAATAAACCATACCGATGGTACATTAAAATCCAATATATATTAAAAAAGTATATAAATTTATATGTTTCAATAAATAAAATATGATAAAAAAACGTTAATATTTCGCGACTGAAAAGAGAGATAACAATTATTTAAATGAATATTCCAAATCTTGTATGTATGGGATAATTTGGTGTTTTTTAGAAAAAAATTAAAAAATATTTAGATTCTCGTTAAAAAAAAAGAAAATAAAAATCAAAGGGGAAAAAGTTTTCAAAAATGAATCTTAAAATGCATTTGCACTATTTATGCACTTTTTGAAAAAGGATTCCTTTTTTTAATTATGATATTAAACGAGGAATTAATTGCCTTTCTTTGACATTTAAATTAATGACTTAAAATTCAAAAGATATGTATAATTAAAATTAAATAAAAAGTTAAATATGTTAATTTTTACGAAATTAAAAAAGTGAATAAAATCGCATTCTTTTTTTAATTTCAAAAAATTAAAATAGATACATCAATGTAGTTTTACAAAGCTGGTAAGAGACAAATATAAACTGAATCTGACACCTAAGGTGTTTTGCCTATGTGATTTCTCATGGAATTCATGATATATTTTTCAGCAAATAATATTAACAGTTAACTGGCGGAAATTTAAAAATTTTAAAATATTTTAAAATACTAGGTGTCCTTGGATATAAAATATTTCCAGAAAATATAATTTTGAGAAAAATTTATTCAATTGTTCCCTCTTTGTAAAATATTTACCCAAATAAGAAAACAAATGTTGAGTTAATAAATATTTTATATAGAGAACTAGACGATGTGGAGGAATAAAAACTCAAAAATATACTATTTCTGGTCATAGTATCGCTGATGGAAAATGGACTAATTAAGTTTTTGTTTCCAGACATATCGAGAGTTATTTTAGGAATTCTGCCTATTTTACATTCGTTAGCGAAAGTTTTCTTTTAAAATACTATTAGAACAAAATATAGAATTGTAATTAATTTATCAACTGTGTTGTGTTGAACTCAACAAATTTGTTTAGGTAATATTTTTACTAAAATTATTTAATAAAAAATATGTTTATAGTTTATTAAATTTCTATATAAATGTTTGTAATTAAAATATGAAAACTAAAGTATATTGAAAATTGGTAGCGTTATGGTCGAAAAAGTAACATTTTATTTTTATGGTTAGTATAATATTAAATAAGTCCTTTTTGCATACCTGGTTTCAATACCAAACTAAGAAATATTAAAAACCGCAGAACAAAATGCATTATTTCTAATATGGGTTTTTTGTTATTTTTGTATTTGATAGAAACTACCAAAAAAGTAGACATAGTGTATAAAAATGGTATTTTTTACTACACTTTTATTTAAAATTGTGGTTTGATGCAGTAGCATTCCAGATTCATGCTGCTTTCCCAAGAAAGTAAGTTTTGTTCTTCGGCTTTTCATATGTATTTATAATTAGATTTTGAAAAATATCATCCTCGAGTTGAAGAGATCATCTGCAAAGAGTCCACTAAGTGAAGGGATGAGGTGTAAACTTCAGGATCTACACAAAAATACTTTTGTAAGAAATTTTCAAAAATAGTAAAAATGTGATTTTATCTTTTATTTTTCGAAAGAGTAGAAGAATAGTAGTAGTTAACTTCCTCACTCAAAGTACGGAGCATCTACGATAACCAGTGTTGCCAGTTTAGCCTTTTTAAGGCTAAATCTGGCCTATTTATTTTGCTTTTAGTTTTAGCTTCTAGCTTTTTTGATTTTAAAAATCGCATTAAAAAAACTATTATTTTAGTATTTCAAAAAAGTATAATATAATTTCCTATTTGCTTTTACTAATCTTAGTTTTACAGAATCGAAATTATTTATATTTTACAAGAATTTTAGCCTGCGGCGCTTCATTCTTAAAATCAAATATAACTTAACTTATTATATGAACTTACTTACAATTATTTTTTAATAAATTTCAGTAACCATAGAAACTATTTATATGAATAATTTAAAAAAATTCTAAAACAGCGAAAATAACCCAAGAATTTGGAAATTATTAATCGAAAAGGAATTAAATTCAAAAACAACAAATCTCTTCATATCAAATATAATCCAAATTTATATGGGAATTTTGTGGGCGATTTCTCATTGGATTATTTTGCTAACAGCGGCTGTATGTTTTATTTAAAAATTTATTACAATATATCTTTAAAAAAATATAAAGAGAAAAAGAAAGTAAAAAAATATTAGCTTTCTTCTGGCCCTTGTTTTTGGTTCATTTAGTCCTTTCTGACTTCTTTTAAAGTACAATTTAGCCTCTTTTTTTTTCAACTCCTGGCAACACTGATGATAACACTAGTATGATTAACAAACATATCAAACATATAAAAACCTTTACTCACCACATTATTCGCATCTTTAAAACCATATACATATATATATATATATACATAACCAATTATTATTAATTAAGTCATATAAAATTAAAGTTTTTGTTGCTTTTTTATAATAACATTTTATCTAAATAAATATTTAAATTTTATAGAAAAATATTAAATAAATTATCAAAAAGTTGTTTTATTACGTACAAAAGTAAAAGTTAGATTTTGTTATTTAGTGTAAATCCGTAAAGAAATAAGTAGCTGGAACATAATTAAAGATTTTCTTATAACGATTAAAGGTAAAAGTATCTAAAGTTTCCTGAAAAAGGGGTCTCATTATTTCAAAAAGATCATGCCAATTTTGATTGAACACATCGTTAGCACTCTGTTCTAGTTCGGCATTGCCATTGAAAAGATTACTGAAATGAATATGGAATTTGTTGACATTTTTAATATCTGTTTGAATTGATTGAATATCGAAAAACTTTTGGCCGTGGGCTGAAATGAGTTTGGTCTTTAAGGAGAAGAGAATGTCAACATCAGCTGAAAGAGCGAGTAAACAAAGTTATGGTTTTATAAGTTCCATATGTAGAATTTTATAATACTTACAAATTTCAGATTCCAATAAACCTGTATTATTCAAACGTAGTACAAAAATACTGCCCTTCATGCGATAATTGCTTTTAAAATTAATTGCAGGAATTTTTACTAAGAATTTGAAAGTGTATTCGTTGTTGACACTGAAATTAAAAAAAAAAATTTTGAATGTTTTTAGCATGAGACAAATATAATATTATTTACTTATATTGGTAAAAGTTTAATTTCTTTTAGTTTTTATGTTCGTATTAATTTTATAAATTTTTTTTATTTTTAAAATGAAGTTCTTGTGTAAAATATTTACTCACCTGGCTTTAGTTACAGTCGATTTTGATAATCCTGTAATTATCGCATCTTTAAGATCAACTTTTAAATTTATATTTGGATTTCTTTGTTCCAAGTGCAACTTTTTCACATGGAATGGATCAATTCTACCCAGACTTTTTAAACCAGGCACACCTTCAATCATTTATATAAAGAGAGATACACGAACATTTTAATATTTATTTTACACATTTTCGTATTTACCTTCTCTCCAGTTTGTGAAAATATTTTCAACAGCCTTGGCCAAACATTGGCCATTATGTGAATCACTTAGTTGGCAGGGCGTTAAAAATGAGGCTGTAAAGGAGTAGTAAATTTGAAATCATCTTATCTCCCGGGAATCCCGGGAATTGAATTTTTCATATCTAAAAGCTTAAATATAAGAAAATAGCACTAATTTTTTATAAAGAATATTAAACAATTTTAAATATTTCATAAAAATAAAATTAGCACCTATTGCAAGTTATATTAAAAATTGTATATCTCAGATTTTTAGGTTAATTAGTTTTTCATGCAAAAAAAAAAAAATAATAATAATAAAATATAAATATAAATAAACGCTATTCTATAGTACTATATTTAAGTTTCGGTATAAATAGTCTTTATTATCGTTCTATTTCCATTTTATCTTTATCTTATATTATTAATAAATTCTTTGTAATTTAGAGATGTAAAACACAATTCTGGAAAGTATTTAAAATATATTTATAATAGTGAATATTTTTGAAGCGAATATTATAATTAAAAAATCAAAAATTTAATTTGACAAAAGTAAAATTGTTTTGAAAGTTCACTAAAAATTATTAATACTTTTGAAAAATAAGGTATTTATTATTCTATCAGTACGTCAAAATATTCGATAGAGAATACTTCAGACGAGTGCAAGCTCGATTTTCGCGATTAATTGAAATCCAGATCGGTATGTTAGGTTAAAAAGGGCGGCCTCCACTCAGAGACCATTCGCTCCATTGTGGTTCCTTAATATATATATATATATATATATATATATATATATATATATATAAAAACAGAGAAAGCTGATAGATGAAGAAAGAGAAAAACCTTAGTAGAATAAAGCGCAAGATTGGAAAAAAGATAACTAAATATAAGAAATATAAGAAAAGTATAGAACCTAAGACCCACCAACACTGGCTACCTCTAAGCTACTTTATTCCCATTATGAACAAATCTGAAGCGTCAGTGTCCCACTTACTGATTATATTCCCTATTGCGAGGTGACCAATAACCATACTAATAATGATCCTTAGATTCCCACGACTCATTTCCAGAAGAAATTTTGAATCTGCTGGTTTAAGGCTAGGTCATAATGTTCTAGATACCCTGCAGTCCATTCTACTCCTCCAAGCATGATTCGTTCTAACTATAGTCCATTCCCTTATGGCCATGAAATATGACCCAACTGGAATCCTAACCGATACTTTTTGTCCAAGTCCGAGCCCTTACGAGCAAGCTCATCGGCTATTTCATTGCCGAGAACATCGCAGTGACCAGGAACCCAACAAAGTCTTATTCTGTAGGCATACTAAATTCCTTCCTACACTGCAGCACTTATCTGGACCTGACACAGTAACTTGTCATTGCCATCAGTGCTGCTGGCATCCCCATAGATAGTTACCTCAGTAACCTTCTCAACATTCTCCTCCAGTAATGTAAAAAAACGTTTGATATTTGTTCCCATGAAGTAAACACCCACCCCTGTGCCTGCTTCCATCTTCGAGCCATCCTTGAAGATAGCACACCCTCCAGAGGTCCCTACTAGGGTTTTCAATAGCCTCCCTAGTAGTAGAAGTCAATTATAGTACCATTGTCATTGTCGCCATTGCTCAACGCTGATCCTCCCATCTGGATCAACTTTGTCAATGACAACAGCTTGAATACATTTCAGCAGCACTGATTCTTTCAATGTAGAGAACTGTTCGCTTCCTGTGACAGCTCCTTTAATAACCTCCTTGTGGGAGCTGGAAGATATGCTAGCAGCGTTCTTAGCCATTAAGGAATGCTGGTCATCCCCAGATCTGGCCCTTTTAGTGACCCCTTTTTGGGGACCCTTAGAAGAGCCGTGCGGGATTTGCCCAACAGCGCTCGAAGGGGGAGGCCGCATACCAGAGCCACCCCACCTTATGGTTTCCACTGAAAGAGCTGGCCGGCCTCTGACCTACTGCCTTTTTTCTTCTTGATGGCTGATCATATTCAGGCCTAGCATCCCTGACAATATTTTACGAGTTGCCAGTTTTGTTGACCGGTGCATGAACAGCCACACCATCGGTAGTCTTTGGCTTGCCAGTCCTTACCTGCTGATCCGAAATGGTTGCAGGTTTGCCACTACCCTTATCTTCCGCTCTAGCACGGATCGTTGAAGATGTTGGCTCTCCTCCTGTGCTCTCATGAGACACCTCTGTAGAGCTGTCCACATTCTCACCTATTCTCGCTTCAGGATAAGACATTCCCAGAGAGTCACAGACGGGCCCGTAGATCCGTTCGAATATTTTAACGTTCCTCTGTTCTTTCTGACAAGGAACTTATCCTTACCTGCAAGTGGCACTGAGCCTCTCTTAGCTAAAACAAAAAACACAAAAATCTTAACTTTTTGCAATTTTCAATTTCAAAATCGTTTATTTTTGGACACGGTTAAGATATCAACTTTAAACTTTCTTTATTCAATAGATAATTTTGTTTTTTAATTAGTTGGAAAAAGCTAATAAAATCGTCGAAAATACTGGCAGATATGTGAAAAAAATGGACCAAGAGGCAGCAAAATTGAAGTAGTAAAAATTTCAAATGCAAATAACTCGAAAACTATAAGAGATAAATAGCACAGATAAGCATGTTTTTATAAGTATTATTAAGGCCTTTGAGAAGATGTATTTGAATACTTGAAATCGAATAAGAAAAAAAAAAAAAAAAAAAAAATGGCAAACATTTACAAATTTTCTATGTTAGAGGTATTCTACTTTGAGCTTCTGAGGGATATGTGGACCCTTTCAAACTTGAAATTATATACTCCTCTGCTACGCTTATGTTAAATTTTATGCAAATTCAACTAGCCGATTAGAAGTTACAGATTTATTTCTAAAGATGTTCGATTCTGCCCCACTGTGAAATGGCTCAAAATTGGTGATTAATTGAAATTTTAAAATTGAGTTTTTATAATATTGTTTGGTGACTGTGCGGCTTTATTGTACTCAGTTTTAATGTACAGGAAATAAAACAAAAGTTTTGAAAATATAATTGTTACACAAGAAATTTTAGTCAGTAATAGTTTTCAAAAATAAAACTTTGAATTGAAAGGAAATTTAGAAATTTTCTCAAAGGGAGAAATAAATTAAACAAAAAGGTCAGTCTTCTGGAAGTTGAGATTATAACGTAAACATTAATATAAAATTGTTTATTTATATTTTTTTATTTCAAATCCGAATTGTTTATAAAGTAAGAGATCCATTTGAATATAATTAAAGTGAAGGATGAAAAATTACGCATATATTTTTTTTTTTTATTTGACAGGCATCATATTATTCTTATAAATTTGTTCGGCATTGAACTATAATCCCAAAGTCCAATATCAAAACAATATCTCTGGAGAAAACTAAGAGTTGTAATTTCAAAGAAGGGTTTTATTCTACAGAATTTCCAGGAATCCGAAAATAAAACATCTCGATCAATAGTCAAACAATATCAATATTTAGTAACTATTTTGTTTATATTATGTTAAATCTTAAACGTGTACCCCGTATTCTAACAAATCCTATAAGATATCATTATTTTCAATCAGTCACAGAGTGAACATGTCCCTTTTATTTAAGAAATTCGCAATTTAGCACATTTATTTTTTTTTTTTTAAGGAACACAATTATTAAAAGGAAGCAAATTTTACAAAAAACATTGTTTTTTTAGTAACTTCAAAAATACACAAACACACACACAAACAAACATTCGCATATGTGTATTTTTTGACAGTTCATTTAATAAGATGAAGCACTCTGCTGTTTTTTTTAGTAAAACAAAATTAAATTTATTTGTGATTTGGTGGCAAACTGAAAAATGGAAAATAATCAGGTAAGATTTAATTTAATTTATTAATGCATGGATTAGAATTAAGAAATATTTTTATTTTAGCCAAAGCCGAAGCGTATCCGCATAAACCCTATGAAGAACCCTTGTAGAAGAGGAGGCGCTCATTCAATTTTTAATTGCAAATTGGAATATTGATGTTTGCAGTTTATGAAAATAAAAATCTAAATGTACTAAAATTATTGAATACTATGGAGTACTCTACGGTATGTAAATTCTTCTTATAGATGATGACGAAGTGGAGGGTTGTTGAAGATAAAAGGGGGTTATCAATCTATAATTGAGAATGAATTATAATTACTTTTTTTATAAGAGCAATTATAATTGAGGGGTTTGGGAATAAAGAAAAATAGGGGCATTCAATTAGTGGTGTAGCTGGTTCTTATTATAATAATTTTTCACCTTTTATTGCAAGGAAAATTCAGGAATGAGGTAAGTATCCTTTTGTTTTTAGTTCGATTTTTTTTATTTATTACAAAAGATTTCTTTCTTAGATTTAGGTAACTTAGGTTAAAGTAAGTATTGAGAGTAATTATTGTAGAGTAAGTATTTTAATTATTTATGACACTCGTGATGGCTGGTAAGTGATTTCAAAAATAAAGGCAAATCATTTTTAAAAGCCTTCTTTTTTGGTTTTCATTAAACCATCGGGAAATCGATAACATTACTTTTTTTTATTAAAAGAATTCGACGTATGGCATGATCTTATATAAATTTATTATAATTAATATATTTTAATTATAATTTAAGTGTCTAACTTAATTGGGCAATTATTATTTGCACAAGCCAACTGCCAAGACTCTTTATAGGTGGTTTTGAAATGACATGAAGTTGGATGTCGACTGGAAGCTAATATGAGCAAAAGTTAGAATTATGCGTACTAGTCATAATAAGGCAAAAGTATGGGACGGCAGCATGGATGGTGAAACAATTAGAGGTACAAATTAAATGTATATTCAATTTAAAGAGGCTAACTATAAACTTTTATTAAATTCAGAAAAGTTTAGACACAAAGGCACCATCCAAAAACCGGAATTTGCATCTAAAGAACTAAAAAATGTTGATCGACTTAATTGAGATTTACACTCATCTATGCTAGGAAAAGAAAACCTAAGTCTAACAATAACTTTGTTTAAATCCATTAGGTTTTGTTACAAGAACAACTGCATTAACCCATTCCGTTGGTTCTTTTTCCACGACAATGACATTTAAAATTTTCATCCTTTCAAGCTCCTTTTTAAGCGGTTAAAACAAACTAAAAGGTACCCTACGAGGAGGATCTACAATTGGCTGAGAATTTTCCTTAAGTTGTCATCTGCATTTATTTTCTAGATGTCCTAGGCCATCAAACACCATAGAGTATTTTGTTAAAATATCTTCTTTATTAATATTGTTTACCATTTTTATCAATTCCATTTTAACTGCTATGTCTAGTCCTAATACCACATTATAATTCATATCTGAAACAAAGAATTTCGTTTTAATTATATGATCCTTAAATTTTAATTCTACTTCGACTTCATCTACAACAGGTAACCTCTCTCCACTAAATGTTAAAATATTATTTCTATTTATTTGTTTAGACATCAAATTAGCTTGTAAGCCGGTATCTACCTGACAAGATATTTGCACATTGTTCAGCTCTACATTCACGTTCCATTTTTTAATAACTTTTCCGTCTGTTTCTTGAACCATTCCAACAAACAACGTATCATTTTACTCTCCTTCTTCAGATTGTGAACTGATATTTTCTTCTTCATTAATATTTTTCACATAATATTTGCTGTTTCTTACTTTTTGTTGTTGTTCATGTTGTCGTTTGAAACACATTTTCGCAAAATTATTTAACTTTTTGCAAATATGGCATATGGCACCTTCTGCAGGACATTTATACATGTGTGTTTGTCCGCACTTACCACACTTTTTGGCTAACTGTTTTTTTTAGATTTATTTTTTTTTGTTCTTTAAAACGCCTACGACATTTTCAGATGGTATCTGGATTTCCGCCGTGCCAATTCAATGTTTTTGGCAATGTCTGGGTCCCTTTCCAATTTTATGTCGCTTACTCTTAAGAGTTTTTCTTTTAATTTTTTAAAATTTGGTGATAGTCCACATATAAAGATGACTTTTACTAAATCGTCTCGCAAAGTCAAAAATTCACAAGTTGTGCTCAAATTCTATAACGCTGTTGCATACTCACTTATAGGCTCATCTAACTTTTGCTTTCGTGTGAAAAAATTCAGTAGCAACGTTGACTTAAATTTTGTCCACAATTCATCAAACTTAATAATACTCATACCCACGTTGAATGAGTTAAACACTTCTAGTGTTTCTGAATCTATATGATGTAAAAGAATCGCTCGAATAAATTAGATGCCAAGAGAAAAATTTTATACTCCTTGCTCCAGCTTCACCACTCCATTGCCATATTTGAATTTTTTTGGTTTAATGGAGGTATACTGGCAGCAAAAGAAAATATTTGTTTTCCATTATTTCAGTTGTACACAATTTTTTATTTTATATATGTTTTTTTTTTTTTAAATTATTTTATTTAAAATTACATTTTTCCGTTGACACCTGAGACCATGTTATATTTATGAAATCTCTTTTATTAATAATTTGATATTGATTGATTCAAAAAATTCTATATAGATTATAAAGAAACTTATTTTAATAACAAAGTAGATTTAGATAACAAGTATCTATACAATAGTTATAACTTCAAAATACTTATGAAAAAACTAATCTCATCATGTTGTATTCATATGTATATGAGATTATTTCTGAATATTATGATTGAACCAAAGAACGCTGTTGCAAACCAATTTTTAGTATTTTCCAGATTTATATTTAATTTAGTAAGAATTAGTCAAGTAAAAAGTAATAATAATATAAATTAGAGAAAAAAAGTGGAAATAAACGGCAAGCTATTTATAGTGAATTTTATCTAATAGATTAGGGTATATTTTTAAAAAGTTTTAGAATCAAAACCACAATAACGTAAAAATCTGAGACACAGTTTTTAACATAAATAACGTAAAGTACTAATTTTATTTATATAAAATATTTAACTTCTTTTTAATTTTAGAAATAGCGTTATGCTTTTATGTTATTTGTTTTTTCTTTAATTTATTATAATTTATAAGGTTTCGATTTTATTTTATTTAATAAAAAAAAAAAAAAAATAAGTTTCTTTATAAGAAATTATGACCATTTTTCTTATAACTAAAGTTTTAAAAAATTGCCGGGAAATAGATTTTTTTTGTTCCTGTTTCCCGGAAAAATAAATATTGCGGGAAACCCTAAACCCTAACTGTGATACATTTTGGACCAACATATGTTCAAGTACCAAATTTCATAAAGTTACCTTTAAAACTGCTACCTATAGATTAGCAGAAATTATGGATTTTGATGCACTCATAGCTGGACGGACAGAAGTTTAAGCTAAAAAGAAGTTTTATAAATTCAAACAGTATTTTTTCGATGTACTGATGAGCTAATTATTGCAACAACATTCTAAATCGCAACAAAATTATAATAAAGCGCTATACACCTTCACTGAATTAAGCGCCATTTTTGATGATTATACCCCACTGTGCGACATTTAACTCTTTATATTTGTCCTTATAGATTGATTGATACGATCCAAAGTGCGTAAAAGCTGTTATGTATCGTTTCAGTTCTTAATGTTTTAACCACTTCTGTTTATACTTTATGGGGTTCCATTTAAATATTGTAGCAATTAAAAACAAAATGACAAACTTATAAGGGGGTTTGAAATAATTTCAGCATACATAAATTTTATGCAACTATAGATTGTTGTACCAAATTTTATAAAAATCGGTACATAATTGATTAGTTTCCGATGCCTAAAAATTATTTAAAAGCGCACAAACCGCACTTTAATGTTAACATCAATACAAAATTATATATATTTGAGTTGAATTTTATACTTAACAATCATGAACAATTTTACAATAATACTTGTAGGTCCATAACTGAACATGCTTTCCATATAATTCCCATTCCCGAAAATCAATTAAGCTTGCATGAATTTGATATAAATATCAATATCAAGATAAAATTTAACACAACTAAGTTATGTATGATCACTCCACTAAATTTCATAATGATCGGTGAATAATTGACTTTAAATTTAATAACCATCGTTCCACAGTTGTTGACTAAAGGTACTTTTCATATTGAAGTTGGTAAACGGTGGCACGAAATTCGTTCGAAGGTAACAGGTCATCTGCGATTTTTTTTAGTATTGTTCCACTGTATATAAACAATATTGTATGTTGTTTATACCGATACAAATTTACCATTTCATTAATACACAATTTGCATTTATATTAATTTAAACGGTTTAAAGTTCAAAATTTTTGTAAATTTTCATTTGCCATAATTTTTTTTTTTTAAATTTAAGGTATTTTGATAATTTAATCCTTTTATTTACACAATTTGTAAATTTTAGCGCATACACCCGATTGTAACAGTTAATATGTATTTCTCTAAACAATGTTCAAACCCGGAAATAGTGACACTTACGTGCTTCTTTTAAATAATCATCTCCCAAAACATTGCCAACCATTAAACTCAAAATACCCAAAAAGAAGAGGACACAACTGTTGTCATAGTTTTGCTGTTGCTTCATATTGAACCAGAGGTTAAGAAAGTTTGAAATAAACTAAAATTTAATAACGTTTTGTTCAGCATTAAATAAACTTTTGTCTTATCAATTCAATATACTTTTTATTTGTATTTATGTACGTACATATATATGTAAATTAATTATTGCTTTTATTACTTAAGTGTGTTGTTATACTCGTATTAGATTCTTGAATTTAATAAAGAGGGTTATGTTTTGTTGCGTTTTATTTTCATCTTGTTGCTTAAATTTTGCAACGCTTTTATTTTGTTTAAATTTTTTTGTTGTTTGTCTTTGATAAAAATTATAATATATAAGTTATATTAAATTAAACTTATATAAATTATATATACTAATGTACGCTATTTTATAACTAATGTACGCTACTATTATGCAAAAATATAAAACAAGTTAATAACAAATGTTTAACTAATAATGACTTAAAAAAAAAAAAATCTAAAATGATTAGGAACAAAAACAGAAAAATAAAAAATATCTCAAAGAAATTTGTTAACTTATTCTTTGTTAGTCATTATGTTTTTTTTTTTTTAATTTATATTTAAATTTATGGAAATTTATCTGGATTTTGAGTAAGGTCAGTCATGGATATTAAAACATAACTTTGAGCATTTTAATTTATTATTAGAACCTATAGAATTTATGTCACATGTCTAATAATTATATATTTTAAATATTTTAGGCATTTAAGGGTTAAACTCATTTTAAAATAACTTGTTTTAAGTTTTGAATGCTTAGTTTTTTTTTTGCCTCCAATAAGCAGATTAATTTAAAAATTCACACATTTTAATTATAAAATTGTTTTCAACTTAATATACAAAACCAAATATTAAGAGAAAATGTTTATTTGTGTTGTGATTATAATCATGTTTATGATTATAAACATGATAATAATAATTGGTTTATATTCGGCATATTTGTAACCATATGCCGAATATAAACCAAACTGGAGATCCATCTATTGATACATCTCTGATAGTATCATGTGTTGATGACGCTGTCAGAATTTCTACCTTTGAGAAAAGACAAAAAATAGGTCCATTGGAGTAGAAATTACTCCATGGATGACTATTAATTTGCAAAAATTAATATGTTACAAAAACAAACGTTTAAAGCAACGGCGAAAAAAACCTAGGAACTTAGATATTCAAGAAAGATTGAAAAGAGTTAACAATGTTATAAAGAAAGCTAGTAAAGAGTCTATGAATAACTTCTTTAAAAATAAACTAGTTAAAATTCAACATGATCCAGAAAAGAGCTGGAGGATTTTAAATGAGACACTTGGAAGAATTCCGAAAAAAAACAATAAACATTAAAGATTCTAATGGGGAACTAATTTTAGATGATTCTGAAAAGGCGGAGGTGCTAAATAGTTATTTCATTCAATCAATTAAGGACGTCAAGCTGAATATTGTACAATTTCCAAATGACTAGTATAATTATTTACGAACAATGGTACGTCATAATAATATATTTCATCTTAATGGTACAACATATGAAGAAGTACAAGATGTTATATTAAAAATAAAGCCAAATAAAAGTGCTCGACATGATAATATACTGCCAAAAATTATATTGAGTAATACGAATGAATTTACTACTATTTTGGTAAATATTTTTAATAATATGTAATATATGAGCATTTATTCTGATATTTTAAAAATTCATAAGACAAATTTTATAATTTACTAAATGATTTTCAATATGGATTCCGGGAAGCGTGCGGTACTATGGAAACTACCGTTAATGTCGTTAATTTTATTTGTAAAGGTCCAGATGATGGCCATTGTGTCGTGGCAGGTTTATTTTACGATTTTACAAAGGCATTTGATTTAATTGATCATGACATCTTGCTACAAAAACTTGAGTGTTATATGTGAAATATGTTGAAGAGAACTATCTCTTTTGGAAAGTTATTTGAGAAATCGCAAGCAATTTGTCCAGATCGGCGCTCGTAAAAGTTTATTTCGTGAAGTCGAATAAGGAGTATAGCAAGACAGTGCACTTGGACCTTTATTGTTTGTTGTTTATCTTAATGACTTGAAAAATCTTGAACTTACTGGCAAAATTTTTATATAAGCAGATGATATTAGTTTATTTTACCCTTACAAGCATGAAACAGTAGCCAAAGTAAAGAAAGAAATAATGAGATATTAATATCAGAGTTTATGAGAATAAATAAGTTTTTCTTAAATGCTAACAAAACTCGATTGATAAGATTTAAGCCATATTCGGAAAAGAAATCATGGAATTAAGTTCTATTAAGTATTTAGGTATACAACTGCAGAGCAATCTTGCTTGGAGTCAACATATCCAAAATCTTCAGATAAAAACAGCCCAAGCTGTTGGTTTTCTATACAAATTTAAGAACAAATTTGATAAAAAAAAACGAAATTATTAATTTATAATGCACTTGTTCAAAGCCATTTTAATTATTTAACAGTTTTATATGGATATAAGAAAAGTTCTGAATTAAAAGAGTTGCAGCGTATGCAAAATAAAGCATTAAAAGTGGTAGCTAATCTTTCCATCACATATTCAACTTTATCATTATATGCCAACGATTTTAAAACTGGTAATATAGTTTATGGCATTGACAAAATGCTATTGCTAATGTATGTTTTTAAGTGTTTAAGCAGCATTGGTCATTATATCATATATTCTTCGAGTTATCAGCACTCATTCAATACAAGGAATAATATGGATTTAGCAGTAGCACGGTGTAGGCTGGAAACAACGAAGCAACGTATTGAATGAGTAGTCGTGAATACAATAGTTTGTCGTCAAATTTTAAAAATATAAATAGCACTTCATTATTTAAAACTAGTTTAAAGAATTATTTACGTCAAAATATAGGGAAACCTTTAATGTAAATCTAATTCATATTGAATGTTAAAATATTTTTCCTGCTTTTAATTTAAATATTTTTTTTTATTATGTATATAGTTATTGTTAACTAGATATTTCTTAAGTTATACGATATATTATTGCCAACTCGCCTCTAAAATGTCTTCAAGGCACAGAGGCACTTACAGTGTAATGAATTTTTTTGAAAATAAATGAATATAAAAAAATATATATATGTAATTGAAAAAGTTAGCAATTTTCAAGTAAAATAAATTTAACTTGAATTAAATTTCTTTTTTACTAGAGAAAATTATTGAATTAAAGTGTAACACTGAATATACATTTTATTATAACTTGAATTCCAACAAAACTGCTTATTGGACATTATTATATAATTGTCAATTTTGGTTTTTGTTTAATAAGTACAAAACTTAAAAATGCAGATTACTTTATTAGCTTGAAGCGAAAGAAAGTTTTTTATTAAAGGCACTGTTGCGACTGCCGCAACTTGTCAAATCTAGTCATATATGACCAATAACTACATATATTTATGTCATAAATTGTGGTCAATAAATTCGAAGTAATGTCTATTATCGAAACATATGCTTAATTTTTTTCTTCTTTTTCAATTTCATTTAAATAACAGTTTTTTGAAGCAAAACCTAGCAAATATTTTTATTAGTTATTTAGAAATATGTAAACTGCTTCTGAGACAGTTAAAATAATCTATTAATTGTTAAAAATTTGAATTTTGCGTGCATGTCATTTATTTGTTTGTTCTTGAATTTCAAACGAGTTGCTAAACGTTATTTCGAAATTCAATATCCAATATTCGAAATTGGTCATTAACTTATAAGATAGTTGATTCTCCTACAGACAAATATTGCACTTTTAGAAATTAAAAAAAGAAAAAAAAAATGTAAATAAATAATAATAATAATAATAATAATAATAATAAATCCACATTAAATTAGATAATACATACTTTTTTGCTATATTAATTATCCTAAACCGTGTAACTAGATTTTGAGATTAGAAATGCAATAATTATTTGGAAAATTAAAAGCGTTTATTTTTTTTTTAGACACGATGTTCTCGGGAACTAGACAACTTTTTTTTAGTAATCATATTGAAAATTAGGTAATTCCAAAAGGTTTCGACCCAGCTCAGATTTTGACCATCACCGATTTTATGGAATTCAGCACATATAATATACTGCTCTATATGCTACATATGGCGTATTAACCTGCAGCTAACGGTTCATATTCTATGAATCTCTAAGATTTGACATCACGAGATTTTTTGTCAAAAATGAGCCAAATTTAAGGTTGTATAACTTTTATGTGCATTATCAGATTTCAACAAACTTGATATCATTGGAAAGGACTTATATTCTTTTTTATCGTAAAGTCATAACAACTAAATGTCATACTTTCGCAGGGACCTCTAAAAAGACAAATATCCTTAAAAAGTGTCTTTTAATTTTCAGTGTCATTTTACACGATGTCTTTATAGTGTAAAAATTTAAAAATGGGATCTCCATGGGATCAGAAGTTACAACAATTTTTATTTACTAACTGCCTTTTTTTATAACACGAGCGCAAAAACGACTCGTCTAACTTACATTTAAAACAAAAACAAATTTTGAAATTTTGTTTTTTTTTGCGCTCGTATTATAAAAACTGGCAGTAACTAACACATTTTCTGTTAGATATTAGGTGGTTTTTAGGCATATTGATACACTTATTCAAATTTTAATATAACAGATCATTATTTATTGAAATGAGTCGACTATGTAGCACACTCCTAATCCCGAAAATATAATTTGGTATTGTTTTAGAAGTTTCAGGACCATTAACCCACTGTAACTCACCTTATAAAAACCGCCGAATTATTTGTGGCAATTTTAAAATTACTCAAATTTGATACATGGTATTAAAAAGGAAAAATTTACTGAAATTGATCATTTGAGCTGTATATATTTGAGTTGAATTTTATACTTAACAATCATGAACAATTTTACAATAATACTCGTAGGTCCATAATTGAACATGCTTTTCATATAATCCCCATTCTCGAAAATCAATTAAGCTTGCATGAATTTGATATAAATATCAATATCAAGATAAAATTTAACACAACTAAGTTATGTATGATCGCTCCACTAAATTTCATAATGATCGGTGCATAATTGACAATAAATTTCATAAGAATCGTTCCACAGTTGTTGACCATATTTCTATATATCTATATATATATATATATATATATATATAAATATATCTATATATATAAATATATATATATATATATATATATATATATATATATATATATATATATATATACATCATTCATATATATACATCGTTGGAATTCCATGGCGAAAATGATTTTTTAATTCTTAAGAATTTATAAGTCTGTAAATTCTCTTCTAGACTTGGGACAGTTACCTTTGAATGAAAAGGAAATTAAAACATTGAGAGAATTAAATAATATTCTGAAGCCTTTAGAAATTGCAGTTAAATAGTAATCTAAGAAGTCAACTACCCTTCTAGAAACAGAAGGAATTTTTATATTTCTTTTTAAAAGCCTTTCAAAAATTGTAAACCCATTGGCAGAAGATTTACTTGAACGTAACCGGTTTTTTCTGAATTTCAAAAAGTGTAACCGGTTTCTTCAAAATACCAACTATTCGAATACATATAAAATTTCATAAAAATCGGTGAAGCTGTTTCGGAGGAGTTTAATTACAAACACCGTGACACGAGAAATTTATATAGACAAAGAAAGAAAAATGTATGTAATTTTTTTATTTAAGAGATCACAAGTCGGGTGAGTATCGTTTTTTGCCAACTATCAAAGTTAACACTGAACGGTAGCAACAAAATACATCTATTGTATTTAAAAATATCCGTCATAATTTATCGAATGTATGTCATCCCAATTTTTAAATAATTTGATAAATTTATTATTAAAATAATTATCTGGAACATGTTTTCTCCCAGAACTTTTATAAAAAAGTTTCAGAAAACTAAAACCGGTGACCCAAATTTGCAAATACCCAAAGAGAAAATAATAAAGGGTAGCATTAAATACGATAGTGATGAATCTGTAAGGGAGGCATTATTGGAAATATTGATTTACATAGTTTTTCTGGTAGCAATAACTATTGGTGAGTAAAAGATTATTATAAAAAGAAAAGTTTAAGATAAAATAAATTTTTATTCATCATAGTGGCTAATGCTGCCCAACATTTGTACATGTTCTATTTCAATCAAACTTTGGAAAGAACATTTTTGGATAGAAATATAGAAACTGATTTAGGAACTGAATTTACTTTTAATGATTTGGTAACAACGGCTGATTGGTGGCTTTATATGGATAGAGTGTTCCTAAATAATTTGCATGGTCTAAATTATGGATGGAAAAATGAAGAGAATTTAAATAGAGAAATGAAAATGGAAGAAGACGTAACTGAAAATAATGAAGATAAACATAGAAAAAATCAAGTAATAAATGAAGGGAGTGGAAATATTATGGAAGGAAGTGGTTTAAATGAAAAAAATAAAACAGAAATAAACGATGAGAGTGACAAAGAAATCAGGCCTTTATCACGTATTTATTTAAGAGATAATATATTATTAGGCCCTCCTCGCTTAAGACAAATACGTGTTAAGGAAAAATCTTGTCAAGTTCATAAGATATTTCTAACATATTTTATAAACTGTTATGCGGGTTATACTAGAGAAAAAGAAAATATTACGGAAACATATATGGGGTCGGTATAATGTTTAAAATCTAAGTAAATATATATATATATACATATATATATTTGTATTTCAGTTTCAAATTCTTTACCATGTCTGATCTACAAGTAAATCCCATACGTGGTTATATTAATACATATTATGGTGCTGGTTATGTGGTTAATTTGACTTATGATTTTGAAGAAAATCAACAAATCTTTAAAAAGTTAAAAGCTAATAAATGGATTGATCGTGGTACACGTATGATCATTTTGGAATTTGTTTTGTTCAATATAAATTCAAATATTTTTAATAATGTAAAGTAAGTTTTTAAAGATCTTTTTTTAACAAATTACATAAATCTATGTTTTTTCCTAGAATGTTAGCTGAAGTTCCACCAGTGGGCGGTATTGTACCATCCCACAATTTCCAATCTATAAAAATGCATACTTTGTGGACCGAAAGCAATTGGATTTTGTTCATGTTTGGTGGTATTTTCTATATACTGGTTTTATTTTATACCATCAAGGAAATTATACAATATTCAAGAGTTGGCGCCAGATGCTACTTCACTTCAATTTGGAATTTTCTGGATATTTTAGTGCTAATAGTAAGTATCTAAATTAATTATTATTTAACTGAGCATTGTTGAGAATGAACTTACAGATATATTGAATGCGAATAATCAATTGTTAGTTAATTTATATTGAGATTAATAAGTAAACTTACTTTTCTTCTAGTTTTCTTATTTGTCACTTATTTATAATTTAATGCATCCTCGGTATATAGCTGAAATTATAAACAAGGTCAAAACAAAGCCTCAAGAATTTGTTAGCATTGATTATATCTGCTATTGGAATCTACTCTACATTGATATGATGGGCATATGTGTGTTTTTGGTGTGGATAAAAATATTTAAATATATAAGTTTTAATAAAACCATGTTGCAGTTTAGTACCACTTTAAAAAGAGTAAGTTTACATGAAAATTAAAAAAGTAAATCAAAAATTTAAAAGTTGTTTTTCTGCTAGTGTGCCAAAGATCTTTTTGGTTTTGCTGTTATGTTTTTCATTGTCTTTTTAGCTTATGCCCAATTAGGCCTTCTGATCTTTGGTTCCAGTCATCCAGATTTTCGTAAATTTAATGTTTCAGTTATAACATTAATGCGCATGTTTTTGGGAGATTTCGAATATCAATTGATAGAAGAGTCAAATCATATTTTAGGTCCAATTTACTTTTTAACTTATGTTTTATTTGTGTTCTTTGTTTTGTTGGTAAATTATAAAATTTAATATATATATATGTGTATATATAATATTGTTTTTTTACCATTAGAACATGTTTTTGGCCATTATCAATGACACTTATGGTGCAGTTAAAAGTGAAGTTCTTAAAGGCCGTTCTAATTTTGGTACATATTTAAAGGGATTAATCGAAAAATCTTATTTATGGTGTTTGCCTAAAAGGAAATTTAAACCCGAAGTAAAAACAAATTTATTCTTAAAAGAAATGGAAGAGATACCTGCCTCTATACCCTCATTATATCCTGAATCTGCTAATGAAGATTCTCCTCTACCTTCTTCACCTGGTCGTATTAAAAAACGTACCAGTGAAGTTTTAAAAGAGTAAATAGTTAATTTTTCTAAATTCACTACCTAAATTATTTCTGAAAGATTTTAATTATCAACAAGTGTTTCTTTTTGATTAGATACTTCGAGGTAATTTCGGAATTTAAACAACCTCCTGCATATCCTAAAGAAAATGAAGATATTCAACGGTAAGTTATATCAAGCTATTTATAAGCTATTCAATAGGTTTTATTTAAATAAATAATATATACGTTTTCTTTTTTTATACCCTTCACCACAGCTGTAGGTTTTTGATTTTTTGAAGCTCCTATATAAGCTAGAAACTTCGTTTTTGCAAATCAAAATCGGAAAATTTTTCTAAATTTTTCCGCTGAAGAAATGAATTCAGTCGGTCCATTAGTTACAGAGATATCGGCCAAAATGCATTTTCGACATGTTATTTGATATTTTGAAGCTCCTACATAAGCTATGGGCCTTATTCTTACATAAATCTATCAGAAATTTTTTTTCGAATTTCGTCTTTTTAAATCAGTCAAATCGGTTCATATATTTTCCATCATACCTTTTTTAATTTAATATTTTCTTACATTTACAAAATATTTGTTCTGCATCAAAGTGATTATATCTTCCTTAAATATGTACGAACTTTTGTAGAATGCCAAAGTATTAAATTTGTTGTTTACTAGACTTTACCGCTGTGCTACTTTACACGGGAGCTACTATTCCCCTGGACCTATTCATCATATTCAAAATTTGATATGAAAATTACTTTCAAATTTTTTTAAGACTTTCACTGTAATATTTCTTTAGATTATAAACTTTGTTTTCTATGTATGGGGGCTACATCTTCTCCTGGACCTATCCGTCCTATTTTCATTTCATCATTGCCATAATGAATACTTGCTTTATATGGGTGTACTACACCCCCTGCCCCGATTTTAAGTTAATCGGTTTATGCGTTTGAGAGTTTTGAAAAATTGGATGTAAAATATGGGTGTGGTATCCGATCAAGATCCAACATAAACTACAATATTCTACAATGCAAGCATTATCTGTGCGTCATATTTTACGTAAATAACTTTATTAATAACGTGTAAAATTGAATGTGGGTGTGACTTCCAATCGTAATGTAACAAAGCCTATAACCACCTCTGGCACTGGTACTGTCTGTGTGTCAAATTTCGTGAAAATCGGTTTAGCGGTTTAGACATGATTGATACACAAACAAACTTACACCTCATTTTTATAGTATAAGAATATATATATATTCTATTTCAACTTTATATGAAAATGCAAATTATTTGAAGTTTTTAGTGTTTACATAGATATAGTATAAGTAAATATATTTGTAATCACATCCAATATAAGGTATTTCACTTTTATATAACACATCTCAACACGGGTGAAGGGTATATAAGATTCGGTACTATAACTTGTTTTTCTTTTTTAACTTTTTGTATTTCATTTTTAGTTTAAACCAACGTATCACTCTGTTGGAAGAGATTTTGGAAAAATTAATTAATAATATGGACCACCTTCTAAAGAAAGTTGAATCAAAAAAACTCAATAAAAAAACTTAATTGGAAAAATCCATATTATTGATTTTTCCTTTCTAATTTTTTTTTTATTATATTTACTTAGTAAACCATTAATTAAATGAATTATTTTATTTCTTTGATTAAATAAACAAATTCTTAAAAAAATACTAATAATGGCTGTTATTGTATTAATTTTGGTCTATTTTTGCTTAAGGCACACACTTTGTTCGACATTAAAAGTTGAATGACTTCATTAACTTGACTTCACACACACACACACACACACACATATATATATATATATATATATATATATATATATATATGTACGGTTCGGTGTGTGTCTTACTTATACTGATGTTTGGAAATGTAAAAATATCATTATGAATTTGCTTGTTTATTCAGTTGTCAAACTGTCGCTCAATATTGTTGTCCCTTAGCCGTTAATCAGTGTCATTATGTCGTTAACACACTTAAAAGAAAACAAAAATTGATTCAAGATAATTATTTATTTTTCTTATTGTTGGTTAAGGGGTTTTGCCCTTTTTCTGAGCATTTATAACGTACTATTTTTTACCCAGTGCGCTTCCCTGCTCTTCTAATATTTTGTTTTGGGTTAACACCAAAGGAGAACCTACCCTTTCTATTTTCATTTCAAATGTAAAGATATTCATATAAAATTTTAAGACTTTTACTATAACGGTTCCTCAGATATGTGTTAATTAATATTTTCTATTTTTGCCTATCCGTAATATTCCATAATTGTGGAAGATGATGAGAAAGTTTTCGTACAAAATTTTAAGATTCTTGCTGTCACAGTATTTAAATTATCCGATAATTAGTATTTTCTTTGTATGGAAGATACTATTAGGATGATAAGAGTGTTATTTCCTCGGAATTGTAAGACTTTTGCGGATATAGTTCTTAAGTTACGCGTTAACTAATATTTACTTTGTACGCTCCTATCGAAATAAAACAGCCTATTTTAATTCTGGGGCTTACTTTTGCGGAAATATTTTTTGAGTTATGCGATAATTAATATATTATTTATATGGAGGTACAAGTCTTCAGGATGATACTGTAAAAATTTAAAAAAAATCGATTCAGCGGTTTTGCTTTCTGTAAGGTACAAACAAACACAATTAATTTTTATATATAAATAGATGGAGGTAACACTCTCCCAATACCTACCCGTTCTATTTTCATTGTGAATCTTAATGGGAAAATTATTCCCACCAAATCTTAAAAATTTTTTTGCAATAGTTCTTCAGCTGTGCTATAATTAAAATTAGTTGGTTAGCATTACCCCTGGACTTGTTTGCCCCATCTTCATCTCAACTATGGAATTTCTTAAGAAAATTATTCCCGCCAAATCTTAAGAATTCCTCTGCATTAGTCCTTTACATATACAAGAGTTACTTTGTGTGGGGACTACCACGTCCGCCCTAACTTCATCTCAATTATGTATCTTGGTACGAAAATTATCTCAACCAAACTTTAAGAATTTCACGGCTACAGGTTTTTAGATGTACATTGATTAAGATAAACCTTGTATGGACGCCTCCCCTTAGACCTATCCTATTTTCATTATGAATCATATTATTACCAAATCTTAAAAATTTCTCTGCAGTAGTTCTATGTAATAATTAATTAATTAGTTCTATGTAATAATTAAGATTTACCTTTTGTAGGAGCTACCATTCCCACTAATTCTATCGAAAAATAAAATAACCTATTTTACTTTCGGGTATCATAGTAAGATACTGTGAAAATTTCAAGAAAATCGTTTAAGCCTTTTAGCTTTCTACAAAGCCCCCCCCCCCCCTCCCAAAAAAAAACCAACAAACAAACAAACACAGATTCATTTTTATATATGTATATAGAATATATGTTTGTCAATTATTAGACATTTGAAGTTGATCGAATAAAATTTCATATTTTTAAATTATTCGTGTGAAGGAAAAAAATTTGAATTTTCTTCGATTAATCGAAGGAATAAAGAATAAAATATATTGTTCGAATAATTATTTACAAGTTAAAAAATGCAAAAACTAGTATTTTTTTAAATCAGTTTTTGGTTTTAATAACATAAAATAAACCTAAAAATAAAAATTCATTACCATAGAACAAAAAATATACAAAAATTGAGACGATATTCAAATTACAGACAAATTATATAACTAAATTAAATTTCTTTCAAAATAATCATTCATAAAGAATATAATTAAGCTTTTTGGCTTTAAAATGATTATTATTATTATTATTTTTTTTAATAAAAGTAAATGTGTAAAAAAATCCTTTCGCTTACTATTGATGGTGGCAATACAGTAAGAATAACTTTAAAAGCAAATCTAGTTTTCCAGTTCTTTTTAGATTTTTCTAAATGAAGTCAACGATCATCAATATTGTTAAAATCTATTTTTCAATTTTTAATATTATTTATCGATTGCTTGATTAAGTTCAGTTAAGAAACCATCATCATATATTCCAGAATCATCAGTTATTTTCACATCACTTGAATTATTAAAATAAATTTTTAAAAATATGATAAATGAAAAATTCTGTAAAATAAAATATTTGCTTACACATTTGTTTCACTTTTTGTTGAATATTAAAAATAACAATAATATTAATATTAATATTAATATTAATATTAATATTAATATTAATATTAATATTAATATTAATATTAATATTAATATTAATATTAATATTAATATTAATATTAATAATAATAATAATAATAATAATATGCGCTGGAAATTGTCCACAATTTAAGAAAAGCTTATACGTCTCTCATTTATTTTATAACTTTAAGACGTTTGATTAAATCTTTAGAAAAGCTATTCTATTTTATTTTTTTTTTCAAATACTGTGACTTCAGTGTTCGTAAAAGGCTGAAAGCTATTAACATGTGATTTTCACATTTATTTATATCTCAACCAAATTTTCAATAATTTTCTACACGATTTTCCAACTAAACAAAACTGTTTACACTTATAATTTCAAAAAGGAATTTGTGAACAATATTTTTTTTTTTCAGTAATTTTATTTATTGAATCTTCACAAAAGTTAAGTGAATTAATAATAATTAATCAAATCTTAAAACTAAATCTTAATATCTACTTAGTCCAACCAACGTCAGTACTGCGGTGTTTCTTCTTCTCAGTCGGATGTATCGATATAATAATACATATAATAATAAAAAAATCGTTTTGAAAAATTATTCAATTATTCGATTTATCGTTAAAAATTGATCGAATAATTTTTTATTCTAAATTGTAAAAATTTCTTCGTTTGATAAGAATAAAAAATGTGTTCCTCGAATAATCGAATAACTTCTGTTCTAATGACAACCCTAGTAAAATAAATTTAATGTTAGTCCATTAGCTTATTTTTTATAGATTTTGTTTTCTAAGGGAGATACGATAGGTATTAGGTTACTTTTAATAATATAGTAACCGAAAATATTTATAGCAAGGTTTAAAAACATTTGAGATTTTTTCAAACAGTGTAAACCATATTTAGTGTTAGATTAATATGAACAAGAGTATAAAAATAAATAAAAGTAACAATGTGCAAAATTGAAATGAATATAAAAATCCTTGAATGTTTCAATTCAGTTCTTTCATCTTTTTTTAGCTTTAAATGGTCATTGTTTCTTTAGATTTCAGGTGAATGACCCAAAACTTAGGATTTCTTATTTATAGAGAGAATAGTTGACATTATGTAATTTTAAGCAGAACGTTCATAGAGATACAATGATTTAATTTCTATACATCTTACTTAGTAAAACTCAGCAAACATTTATGATCATTTCATTTTTGGAAAAGTTGCAAGCACCGAAATTATCACAAAGATAGACAAAATTAAATAATATAAAATATTTTTGACTATTTCGTCTCTCATGTATTCATAAATAAAGAAGTGCAAAAAATAATGATAAATGCTAAAAATGCACTTTTAATGCAAAAAGAAAAAAAAAAAAAAAACATTCAATTTGGAAAAAATACAAAAAAACTTTAAAAAGCATTACAAAAAAGTGCAACAGCCGAAAAATAAGTGCAAGAATTGCACTTTAAATGCCGTTACGGTAACGCTGTTTAGAAGTTATTAGCAATTAAACAAGTACCCCATTTTAAATTTTTTTGCTTTTTCGATATTCATTGAGTCATATTTTTGGATCGAAAAGGGTCCTGAGTTGATGTTTTGGGAAATAATTTCAAATACTAGGGTATCCAAGTATTCGGTATTTCATATTAATCGGTTAATTCGACAAATATTATTCGATTAACCGAATAGTCTTAGCAATACATGTAAAACATATAAATAACATAATCTAATCAAGGGTTCATCTTATGAGTTTTTTCGCCCATTTGTATGAAAAATTGCGTAATACTGTAAAATATTCTAATAATTTAGCTTTATTTAATAAATTAGTCATGTAACTTAATTTTTTGTGTAAGAATGATTTTTTGTTAATTTAAATATATGTGAAGTTATAATAATATAACATTTTCATGTCGCATTTTATAAAATATTCTATAAAAAAAAAAAAAAATAATAAAAAAAAAATAATAAAAATAAAAAACATGCAAATTTGCAAGTTTGGATCATTTTCAATGAATTTAACATAGTCTTGTCGTTGGAAGATTTTTTGATACATATTCACTGAGAATATAGTCATGTTGACGATTTCATGAGAAATTGCAATGAACATCCAAATTTTTAACGGTGCAAGGAAATTTGTTTTAATTTTTATTAAACTAACAGATTAAAAAAAATTGCATAAAATGTAATATTTTTCATTTGTTTAAATAATTCTTTTTATTAACAACTATTTGCAAATACAACAACCGAATCTCAATGTTTTATAGCAGAAAAATTCATTTGAATATCTTTTTAATAATATCTTTGGATGCTGTTTTAATATTTCTTAAGCAAAAGGAAACGTTAACTTATTGGTTCTTTGGAAGTAATGAAAAAGTACTTTTCTAAAAATGAATTTTATTTATTTTTGTTGGGATATAACAGACCTTTAAAAAAAGAGAGATATAGTTGATATAAATTTCGCATAAAAATAAAAAAATCTAATTTATATCTCCAAAAAAACTAAATTTCGGTTAATCGGTTATTTGACAAAAATTACTCGGTTTATTCGTTATTCAAAAAAATATACAGTTTTAAATTATTCGAACAATTAATTGATAAAAATTAATCGGAAGGATGGTTAATCAATTGGATACCCTAGTAAATACTCTCAGTAGTAAATTTTATGGAAATCGGAGAAGTCAAATTCGAAAATGGCTGTTTTTTGTCCATTCTGATATGGAATTACTAATTTCTTCTTTTCCGAGTACATATCTCATAGTTCTTCCTTTTATTGTTGAAAGACTTAGGTACATATAATGGGATTTTCGCATATTTGGCAAAATAAACTTATTGATTTTTTCAACTTCTCGAGTTTTTGTTCTATATCCTTGTAGAATCTGCAATGCAGATATTGCCATTATTGAACACTTATTCAACAAATTTTTGATTTGGGAAAAAAATATTTTATAGAAATTTCTTTTTGTGAAAATTTTATTTATTTTCAGACATTTTTTACAAAAATTAATAAATCAATGTTTAATCGTGAACCACTAAATTTAAACTATTAAAATATAGATAACTATATATTTAAATCAATAGATGGCTTTACTTCCTATTTTCTATTTATATGAAATATTCACTTCATTAGTCTTAAGATCCAATACTTTCTTTCCTTACTTCCGCCAACAGAAAAATAAATCTTTAGTTCATTAGCATTTCTTGTTATACTTATTGTGATGTAATTAACAAAGAATTTTTATTTAATCTATTTATAAAACTATTTCACGAAACATTTGATGTTTATAGACCAGAAAACCACAAAGAATTTTGTCTGCTTCTTAAGGTCATTGATATCGTTAATAAATAAAGCAGGAAAACTATAACAAATTTGCAAACAAAGAAAGAAAGATACATTTTTTTTTAAATCAACAATGGAATTGAATTCCATGTGGGTTTGGAATTCATAATGAGCAGAAATCAAGTAAATTCACTCAGTCTATTCACAATATAAGCAACATAAGTAAAGGGTATTTTGGAAAAAAGTGAAGTTGCTTAAGAAAAACTAAAATAGAGTTTATAAATTTTTTAACCCTTAAGGGTACGAAAATCAAAAAAGTTCTAAAAAACCTGATCATTTATTTTTATAGTCTAACATCTCATAGAGATTCACCCTGTAAATTGAGTGAATTTGTAAAAGAAAAAGTTGTTATTGACACATTTTGACGCAAATATTTATTTCTTTCATAACTATTTTATATTTTAATATACGAGTAATAATACATTTTAAACAAAAATGAAATACATATTTATTAAGTTTTTTTGTCTTTTATTTATTATGGAATTTATATGGATGAATGAATTATTTGGACGAGAAGAAATATATTATTTTTTAAGTTAGTGTACATTATGTTTCTTTAGAGTTATTCAATTTTGCAGAACGACTGTTTTTACAATATTTTCTTGTTGATAGAAAGATTTTAAAATTGAAGTTTTTTTCCTTTTCTTTCTGTTAGGGAATAAAATTTATTTATGCTAAAATTTTGCATAAACTTATAAACAAGTAAAAGTCTTTGAAATCGTTTAATTATGCTAAACGAACAAAATACAAAAAACAAGAAAAAAACTAATTAATATTTTAAGCAAAACAATTAAAAGTAGCTGGTTATAACAGGTGCTCTATGTGGTTTATATTTATATTTAAAATAATATGAATAATATTTGCAATATTAATACCATTAGTTATCAACATTTCATTAATGTAATAAAAACAAATTAATAGCAAAATTACAAAAATTCTAGATTGCAGTCAATAACCAACTTATGAAATTTATGAAATTTGTACTAGAAATATTCTAGAATTTTATTTCACTCAAATACCTCAAAACTTTGATATTTACCATGAAATGCAGCTCAAAACATTCTTAAAATGTCTTGAGGTTAAAAAATATAAAACAGCAAAATATTTAGTACGATTTATTTTGTTTTTAAACAAACTTGCTCTACAACAACCTGTTATTGTTTTATTTTTTATTTATTTACTTATTTTTTTTTGCTTTTATAATATTTTTTAAATTTTCTGACCAGCGTTGCCAGAATGATGATTTTATCATATTGTTGATGATTTTTTAACCCAAATATGATTTGATGATTTTTTCTTACAAATTATGAATTTTTATTTTAATCACATAAGCAACAAATTTGATTTCAGAACTTGCGTATTAAAAAAAACCGACATTTTCACAAAACTAGTTTTAGAATTATTCGAAAAATTGCCTTTCTAAAAAACCCAATTTCGAATACACTTTTACCTAAAAAACCGATTAATCGGTTTTTTCTAAAAATATAAATATTGAAAAAATTTTTATTAATTTTCCTAAAGAAATTACACTTACACATGTACACATATGTACACATGTCATTTGTAATGACAAATAATATATATAAAAATAAAAATTCATATTGCTCTTCTGCAGCTAGAAGATTATACTCAAAATTAGTATTTTTTGAACTATTTACTAAAGTTTACTTTATTTTGGGTGAGAAATTTTTCTTATTTTTTTCCGGGCTTCAAATGAACCAAACTGTTAGTTATTTATCCATTTCAGAAAACTCTAAGAAGTTTGGCATAAATTTGTGGGAGCATATTTTTGCATATTTTAGTCTTAACAGCATATTTTGGGTTTAGCAGCATACTTTGTTATATTTTCATAGAAAATCGTTAATTTATAGAATATTTCAGCAATTTAAATGGCATATTTTATACTTAAGAGCATTATTTTACATATACATGTTACATATATTACATTAGAGAGCATAATTTTTCATATTTTGCATTTAAGGGGCAAAAATTTACATATTTTTCACCCAATTTAATTTTTTACATAATTTGTCATCTAATAATTCGTTTCCTATTAATTGATAGAAATTGTGTAAAATTTGTTTAAATCTATTAAAAGTATATACAAATTTCAGTTCTCAATACGTTTGGTGTTACTTATATCATAAATTAGAAACTTAAAAAAACTATGTTGAAAGCTTTATCGGATAATAATATAAATGAGAAATACTTTTAGATAATTTAGGACCTGCTTCAGTACAAGGTAAATGTTTAAAAATTTTTAAGAAAATTAATTTTCTACAAATTTTATTTTAAAACAATTTGCTTATTGTAATCAAAATCGGGCCCTAAATAACGTTCCCTGGGCAAACGTTTAAAAAGAGGAAAATTGTTTGCTATAGTAAAAAATAAAAGAAAGAACATTTTATAAAAAACCGGTTAACCGACAGAAAAAAAATCGGCCTATCGAATCATTCGAAAACAAAAATTATTCGAAATCGGTTGTTTTTTTAAAAAGCAAAAAACCGGTTAACCGGTTTCCGGTTTCCGGTTTCGATTTTTGAATACACTCTTCAGAACATATAATATACATTTTTATGTAAAGTTTAACATTCAAGTTTATATGACAAAAGTACACTACAAAAATCATTAAAAAAACCTCTACATTTGCATAGGAAGCATGTAAAATTACTTATTATTCATTTAATTTTCCTACAGTATTTCAAATAGAGTATTAAACGATTCTTCACTAGGTCAAAAATCTATGTATTTATCCAACGACAATAAAGCAAGAGTAGCAATAATACTTTCGCCAGTTCTGGCACATAACCGAATTTTGCTAGGCCAATCAATTCCTTATGAAAAATTTTTTAATGCCCATACAAAATCACGTATTAGGGGATTCAAATTTGGATGATCATAATCTGTAATACAAAGGTTATGATTTCTGTTTTATTACTCTTGTATTGTTTAGAACGGAGCAAATTTATTTTAAAATTTAATAACAAATTTGACATCAAACGATAGCTAAGTCTTTTAGCATTCAAGATATGTATCGCTTTTTATTGTGCAATTAGTCTACGTAACAAAAAAAAAAAAAAAAAAAAAAAAAAAATGGTTTGGAAAAAAATTCCCAAAAATTCAGTTTAGGATATTTCGATAAAATATGAAATATTTATACACTGTGAAAAAAAATTGTGTAACTTTGGCCAGAATATGAAATATTTTATAAAATATTGTCAACTTTAATGGAGCAGCAAATAAAGGAACAATGGAAAACGAATCGTTTTAAATATTTTAAAAATATTTCTATACAGCACAAGTTAAATTATATGTGTTTTTTATGCCAACTTTTGGACTATGTTAATTTTAAAAAGTGCCCATGATACGGATTTTGTATTAAATATTTCATGTTTTTCAATTCTTCTATTGAAAATATTCAATTTACAGTTACTGATGAATAAGTAATACATTCTTAAGATACTTTAGAATGTCTTTGTAAAACAATCAATAGCAATCGTGATTTTATTAGAAAAATTAGCAAAGAAAATACTAATGAAAATCAAAAGATCAAACTTTTAATTGTACCCAATTCTGTAATAACAGTTTATCGTATCCATCAGGTATGTTTAGATGTGCAAGTACTCGTATTAACAAAAGAAATTTAAGCCCCAAAAAAGCTTTACTTCTGCTAAGAAACAAAAGGTAATTGACAAACCCCTGGTGAATAACCGTTTGCTCTATTTAATGATGATATAGAAAATAATCATACAAAAGATGATAATTCTATGCAAAAATCATCTAAACCCCCACCAATATATCTACTTGAGCCAAGCTCCAATAATTTGATTAAAACATTTATTGAACTTATGGGAAAAAAAATTTTCATATTGTTCCAATAAGAAAATGTGGCGTACAAGTAACAAAATTAATAGTACACACTGAGGATTATTACAGAATAATCTCTCATTACCTGAACAATAGTAAAAAAAACCTTTATATACATATCAACTTAAAAGTAGTAAAGATTTGAGTGTTGTTATTAAAGGAATAGAGTCCAGTGTTGAACCAATTGAAGAGTTGTTGTAAACATTTTCAATAAAGATAAGATTCCCCAAAAAATGTTTATAGATGAGTTGAGCATCCTATATATTCTATGCGCTACTTATTGTATCGTAGAGCCACTATAGAGAACCTCTTAAGAGAAAGGGATCTGTATAATGTGGCAATTGCCAGGAGTTCGGTCATACTAAAAATTATTGTACCCTACGTACAGTATGTGTAGCATGCGGAGATTTACACCCATTATCAAAGTGTGATATTGTGAAAAAAGTTCTCAAGAGAAAATGTGACTAAGGTGGCGAATTATTGAAAAGATTAAGAGAGAGTCAAAGGTTAAAAAGAAACGGCGTTGTTGAAGTAGAACCTGTAAGAACCATTACTAAACAAATAAATTTTGAAATAAGCATTAGTAATGAGAGTATGGCTTTACTAAAGCCAAATTTGAAAATTAATCAGTCGAGTATGGCCAGTCCTGGAAATGCCTCCTATGCCAACGTTTTAAGAACGAGTTTCCAATAACCTAATATCTCCCAAAATTCGGGAGGGTTAAAAAGTTTAATGCAAACTGTTACGCAAACAGTTATCTCTCTAAACCAAAATATGCCAACATTTATGTCATCCATGCAAAATATAATACAAGAGCATTTAAGAGCTCAGAACCAAATGATTCAAATCCCCTTAATGAAAAAATGAGTTATTTGCCAGTATGTTTCTGGAATGCAAATGGTTTAAACCAACATAAATCGGAAATATCATACTTCATGAAACAGCAAAATAATGATGTGATGTTAGTCTCAGAGACTCATCTAACAAATGGTTACAATTTTTATATGGTAAAGCATATGGTGGTACTGGTATGATATACGACAATACTCAGTTCTCACGAAAATTTGCACATAGCATCTAGCTAAATTGATATTTACCTCCGACGTGTGGAGACATGATTGAAAAACTGGCGTATACGAGTAAATGAATCGAAAAGTAACCATGTTACATTCACCCATAGAAGAGGAAATTGTCCTACTGTTACATTTAATGGCTTAAGTATACCTCAGTCATATCATGTGATATAATGACTCGTCCTTAAATAAAAATGGTAAAAAAATAAAGTAAATTTAAACAATTTTATTATTATAAATAATCGCTTTGACGACATTGAATATATCAACAGATATATGTATGTACTCTTTTAAAACTTAATATATGAAAGAGGGTATTTTGGGCAATTTATTAATCCAATATAGGCAAAATATTACGAAAATTTTTTGTAATTTTAACAACTTTTTATAAATAGATGCTCAATGTCTACGTATGTACAAAATTTCATGATTGTAACTACTTTCCTCCTACTTTTTTCAATTTTAATTTTGGCTCAGTTCATTGTGGGCGAGTTGAAAACAATGAAATAGAGACTTCCCAAAATATGATTTTTATGATTTTTCATTGCTGAAATAATTATTTTTTGGCCAAAGTTTCTGGCAACGCTGTTTCTGACACAGCGTAAACTAACAGCAAATTGAAAGAAATACTTGTTATGCTGATGAGGGCGGGCGTAGCTTTAATTGCACCACTTTTAGATGCTATCATGGTGACGTAAACGAAATCTAAGTTGAAGTGGTACTAAGCTATAAAAGTTAGTTCAGTTGATTTAAATCTCTCCTAAGAAATCGCAAGAGCTAAAATTTTTGCTTTTGTTTAGGCCAAGTTATGCTCCAATAGTAATTGCTTAAGTATTTCTTTTTTTATTGGGGCTAATCAAGCTGATAATTAAAAAAAAAAAAAATAAATATAAACAAATAAAAATTAATTTCCATTTCAGCTAGACTAGACCGAATCTGATGTACCCATCATTAGTAAAAAAATCGCAAGGAAATAAGATGTAGCGTAGCATATACATTAGACTACACCAAAATTTACTGACTTTTGAGAATTTGACCATAACTCCTTCTAGAATCGTTAATTGGTTTGTAAAAAGATTTTGTGTGAAATATTAGTGAAATCGGATATCGTTAACCCATGCCGCAACGGACTTGAAGTTTGTATGATGCGTTTCTATGTGGAAAACAAGGCGTGTTTAAAGTTTTTATAAAAATTTAGCTAATAAATACTTTGCTTTGTAATAAAGTTAAAAAAAAAAAATCGTAATCTATACATAATTATCTATCGAACAAGATATAAAAAGGAAATATCGGTAAAAAACAGATTTAAAGTTATTTCGAAATCCCCAGATGTATTTTAGAACACTTGTGAAAGGAGTGTACAACAGAATTTTTATTTATTTATTTATGTTTCTGAGAAATATTTAAATGTAATGCTATTTTTAATTAAATTTAAATCATAATTGCTGAAAAATACATTTCTGTTTCTCCAAAACAATTTAAAACTCTTTTCAATGTTGATTATTTTAAGACTGTTTCAAAACTCCGATTTCAAAGTTATAAACATTTTATTAAACAAATTTCAATAAAGTTCGAATAAAACTATGCAAGTTTATAGATAACAACAACAGAAAACAAAACTAAAAATATTAGGTCAATACTTGTACATCTAAGACGTAACTTAGACTTGAATTTTGTGTATTTCAGCAGAAAGGCATTTTTGTCTCAAAAAATAAATTCTGAAGATTTTAGGAATATTGAACAAGGATAGTCTTTAAAACAAAATTTTGATTATTTGAAAATTTTAAGGAAAATATAACGAAAACTTATTTATTTTTATCGAAGCGAAGAAAATTGGTTGAACTAAATAGTTTGAAAATAAAATTATTGCCTTAAATTGTGGAAGCCACAACTGTAATACACAGAAAAAAATAATAAAAAATTAAAATAAGTTTCAATAACGAAATTATTTATACTAATTAAAATTTTAATTGATTTTGCTCTAATCATCAAAATGATAATAAAATTAATTAGATTTTTGTTAACAATTTAATTAAATATATAACGTTTATAATTTAAAATTTCCTTAACATCAATTAATATATGAATTGATACAGTTAAATTATAAATACACAGAAAAAATTATGACTAGGATTTTTTTAAACTAATCATTATTAGGCTTCAAATAAAATTTTATAAAAAAATTATTTGATTTTAAAATTTAGTTTTATTGATTTTAAATTATGTACTCGAAAATATCAATAAAAAAACAAAAACCATTTTTTATTTTGACATTTTCAATAAAAATTTAAATAAAATAAAAAAATTATAAAATTTCTGAATCTAGAAAATATAGCAACAAATTCCAAAGATAAGTTGTCTTAATTATTGTCTAGATTTTATAAATAATTTGATATTTATATTCTTCTAGATTATTTAAAACTTATGAAATGGTTATATGTTCATTTGTAAATATGTGTCAAGATTTAGTAGAAAAATAGGTAAGTAATATTGTTATTTTATCTCCTACTAAACATATAATAATATTGTGGATCGATTTAAGAATATAAACTCTATACGTAAATAACACTACGCTACAAAGAAATCATCCTTTGAAGAAAAATAGGATAGAAATTTTTTGTGTTTAATAAGAATTTGTTTTAAGTTTTTATATCACAAAGAGATATTTTTATGGGCATGATCCCCTTAATATAGCGATCACACTAGTATAATACGTAAAGAGTTTGTCCGATGCTGACTAAAATTACCTTCAAGTTATCTTAACTCTAAGAAATTTGTAATTCCTTACAATATTTAAATTTATTTATGATTTATATATATATACATACATTTGTCCTATTTTAAGATCGGGTAGTAACTAGCGTAGCAAATAAGTATTCGAGTTTTATAAACCTACCTTTGAAGCAAAATTTTAGGGTCTCAAAATAGGTCACTACTGGCACAGATCTATTCAGACTAGCTTCTATGTAAATCGGGTCAGCTGATAAGTAATTGTAAAATTATTTCGAACTGATCATATATAAAAACTTTTCATTATGACTTGTTTAATTGCAGTTTAATCCCGTCTATTCTCATTTAGTCTTTAGCTAAAGGAAACATAGGAAAAACTTAATTATGTCCAGAAAAATAGTAAGTAATATTCAATTAGAACTTTCTTACATTCATAACGATTCTTCTTTCTTTAAGATCGATTTGGTCTTTCAGTAAATATGGAAGAAGAATACAGGTAATATGTAAAAGAATAAAATCATTCATTTTTACATTATTTTACACAATTATAGTTAAAAGTAAAATATATAATAATTGAAAAATAAATAAATAATTAACTAAATAAATAAAATTTTTAATGATAATTTTTATTAAATAATTTATTAATTCAAAAATGAATATTATTTGAAAATTCATAAAAAAATAAATATTATTTTTACTATTTCATTTAAAAAGATTATTGAATTTTATCAGAATTTTCAAATATTCAACTTTGTAAATAGTAAAAATATTTTAATAAGAAAATAAATGTTATTTTTTTAATAAAATATTTACGAATGCTTAATTTTACAAATTCAGTGATAGATCCGATTTTAGCAAAAAAATATTTCATTTTATTTATTTAGTAATAAAATACTAAATTGATTTTTCTCTGAGCAATAAAAAACAAAATTTGCAACCGCATTAATAATAAAATTCATTTAAAAGTTTATTTCTCCAAATAAAAGTACAACAATATTTCTCAATTTTGGATTTAATTTTGGAAAATCAGTCATCTAATAAAGGTACACAGGAAAAATTAAATTTCGCATTCTATTACTAAATTCATAAAACCAATTATATTTTTTATTGAAATCGGACCTATTACTGAATTAGTAAAATCAAATATTAAAATTCGTAAATAAAAAAAAATTTTACCTTTTTTTTAATATTAAAATATTTTTACTATTTATAAATTTGAATATTTGAAAATTTTTAAAAAATTCAATAATATGGTTTATTAAAATCTATAAAAATAATATTAACTTTTTTGCAGAATTTTAAACAATTTTTATTTTTTATTTAATATTTTTTTACACTTTCTATAATATATACAATAATTCGTATCGGATTAGTATTGTATTTTATCATGTAAATGCATGTATGAAAATTTGGTGTAGAGAAGCGAAACTTTTATATAATACTAACTCATTAATGGAGACTTTTTTAGATGAAATATAATTTAGCGTTAATACACAGTGTATAGTATGTAAATAATGTGTAATTATGCTGGTGTAAAATAATGGTGCAGTAACTAATAGTTTATGTATTCATGTATATAATAAAATATACATATGTGAATAAAAAGATATTTATGAAATAAAAGAAGACACGACGCTATTTCAAAATTTCATTAGCGACCAAAACCATCTAAAACAGAAACACAATTGTTATCAATTGAAGCATTTTCTAAATGAATTCAACTTACATACCTTCTAACGGAGTGAAATATCTAAGTTTCAATGAAACCAAAATAGATTAGATATAAAAAATGCGCAAACAAACTCTGCTTTGGTACCGCCAAAACCGTACAACAGGGCAATTTACGATTGCAAACATGTAGCATTTTGTTAAGGACCAGTTCCGCCAAAGACCATTTTCGCAAAATACTTTTAAATGATTTGAAATACAAAAATTAAAACACATTAAATTATCTTCAAGAAGTCCAGTTACTTTCGCATAATTATATCACGACGGGGAGCTACATGTTCAGGCACACAATTGAAATCGACTTGGGGATTATACAGCATATACAATACAATAGACCCCTTCATTTATGCGATATATTGCAACATTCATGCATATTTCATATGCTTTTGATTCATCTAGAAAATACACAAAAATAAATCATTCTACTTATATACGAAAATTAAGGTAACTTACCTCTGGAATCCTGCAAATGATATATTTTATATTTTTTTGTGTCAACATCTTTATAATTTTATTTATTTTTATATTTTTAATTGTCAAAAAACAAGAAATTGTTATTGTTTTTCGTATTAGTTTGGAATGAATTTACAAGCAATAAAATAATATATTAAAATCAAAAAAAATTTTTTTTTCTATAAAATTTTATTTAAAGTTAAATAATGATTTATTTAAAAAGTTCTAGTCATAGTTTTTTCTGTGCAATAAAATATAATATTAAAACCAAATATTATTTTTTATTAAATTTAATTTAAATCAAAATAATTATTTATTTAGAAAAATTTTAGCCATAATTTTTTCTGTATACTATTTAAAAACGAACGTTCCAAGAAATTGTCGATGGTATTTTTTATATCCTAGATGATTTTTCACAAACTATTAATGTTTGCATACATAAACGAAAGTGCTTTTGCAAATAGCAGCCGAAGAGATTGACATTCGCAGCGATCTTAATTTAAAAAAGTCAAATATTAATTTAGATTATGGTCTTGAAGGAAATTTCTGCAATAACAACAAAACATTTAATAATACATATGTACATATATTTTACGAAATGGTCAAAACGTTTGCTTACCGCATTACAAAGATAATTTTCTGATTATAGGTATATCTCGAAATATGCGGAAAACTATTGCATCCAATTAGATTAAACAACTTAAATAAAATGATGGGAAATGATTGAACCGAAAACAATTTTTATAATTTTTCTAAAATCTTTATTTTTTCCGGAAATGTCATATTTTTTCTATTTTACAAGTACTAAAAAAAATTTAATTGTATTAATAAATAATTCTAATTAAATTCAAACATAAAATTAACTGTCTCTCTCTAAATGCGAACGAATGTTTCGTTCGACTAAATGTATTGAAAACAACAAATAAATTTGAAAATTATTTGTTGTTTTACATGCTACTAGGCGAACTAAGAATTCGTTCGCATTTAGAGAAACATGCAGTAAATATTAAATTTATTAAAAAGTGTTATCCCATAATTTTTTCTTTGCAATTTTTTAAATATGAGTTCATAAAAGTCCCCCGCTCCTATCATACCTATTTTTGTCTAGATTAGAAGTTTGATAAGTCATTACTTCAAAATATTAAGATTTTATCTGTAATAATTCTTTAGCAGTGTTGCCAGGAAATGAGAAAAAAGAGACTCCAAAAAATAAGGCCACGCAGAAAAAAATAAAATTGGACTTCAATTACGAATTTGCTTACATTAATTAAATGTTTGCTTGATTTTGCTCCAATCACCAAAATTATAATGCAAAATAACTAGAATAGTTCATTTTTTAATCAAATTAATTGGATTTCTTATTGGATGTTTGCATAAATTCAACTAAAAATTTTATTGATTCAATTCTCTTCTTCAATAAAAATGCACGGATTTAAGTACAGTTATTTACTGAATTATTAGAAATATTTAAATAATGCAATACAAGTAACATTAAACCAGAAAAATATTAAAACTTCAAATTTTATTAAGGGAAAGGAAACTTGGTACCAGATGTCTAAAAAAATTGTCAAAAGCATTCAGTATGAACTGATCCTATGTATATATATTTTATAATCTTTCATAGCACAGATTTGAAAGAAACTGGGATCTACAATAGTATCGAAAGATTAATAATCTCAATAAATATTAAAACTTTGTAATTACCAAATACTTATACATTAAACACGTCACCGAAATCTGAGAAAATTATGTAAATATTTCGTATTGCTATTTTTTTTTGTCGATAGATTGAGCCTAAACACTTAAAAATGGTTGGAAATTGAATTATAGTTATTTTTATATTTTTTATTTACACATTTGTTTCTTTATATTTTTTAAGATCTGACGATTTATGTCAAAAAATGTTAAACCAATTATAAAGTTAATTACTTTAATTAATAATATTGTTAAATTTCAATATAAAGTTAGTTAATCATTCTATTAAAAAATGATTTGGGTTAATTTTTTCTGTGCAGAGAAAAGTATTTTTTTTTTAATTTAGAAGCTTTTTTTTTCTCGTTCTCATTAGTGTCCGATTTTTTTTTTAAGAAATTGTAACAAATTTATAAATAACTCCCAACAAAATGACTCAATGAAAAATCGGCCAAAAAATTCCCATACAAATTAGGGTTATATTTCATATAAAAAATGCCCAATATTTTTTAAATTATTTTCATAAATAGTTGTTGAAGAAGTATATTAGAAATAATTTTAATGACCTATATTTTATTCAATATAAATAATTTCGATTTTTTGTGCGAATAAAAACAAAAAAGCGCTTAAATGGATAATTCTAAAAAATACAATTAGTAATAGTAAATAAGAAATTATTTTCTTCTACTAAAGCTGAAGCGAAAATTTCGAGGCTAAAAGCAAAATAAAACCTTAGACTTAGCCTTCTTTAGACATGCCAAAAGTTTTATTTACTTTGCATTGGGATAACCACTACCCCTAAACCTATCTCTCATTAAATTTAAATCCAATTGTCTAACTTGAATTGTACCCACAAAAAGTTAAGAATTTCATTGTTTAAGTTCTATAGTTAATATTTACTTTATATTGGGATATCACTCCCCTAAGACCGTCACAGCCGTTTTGATATCTTTGATTTTTCATGCTTTTCATATTTCATCTGGTTTAGCTATAAAATCGATTTTCGGTGGTAAATACGAGTAATCGCAGTTTTTTGTCTATTTAGCTCTATTTGCTTTGATTTGGCTTTAAAATCGATTTTTGTGTTTTTCTTATAAAAATAGATAAAAATAGATTTCAAATAATTCAAGAGTTTTTAGGCTGTATTCACAAAAAAAAAAAACTTATTTCAGTTTTTAAATACAAAATAATTAACAAATATTTAAACCTTGAAAATCATTATTAAAAGCATTGTATTCAAAAACAATTGTTAACAGCATTTTAACTTTAACTTGTTTATTTACGTAGGCAATCTTTTTCCATTTTTTTTCTTCATTTTTATTGTTAGCCATTTTTTAGATTTTTGAAAATAAATATGGATTTATTGGAAAATGAATTATATTCTTTAGCTTACCTATATATGTTCAGTTGAGATGTATAAATAAGGAGCGTTTCTTCAGTTTTTGTTAGTTAAAATTAAAGGTATTCGAATGGCGAATCTATTTATTTTATTAACAGGGTAATCAAATATATGCAAAATCATATTTTTCCTGTTCTTTAAATAAAACAAAATGTTAACTTTTTTATCTGTTTTAGACAATTTTAAGAATTTTGTCATCGATTTCTTACAGCATATTTTAGCATTTTTTGGTTCTAACAGTATATTTTGTCATATTTTTATAGAAAACCATTTTTTAGAACATAGTTTAACAATTTTAATTGCATATTTTTTGCATATTTTATACTTAAGAGCATAATTTTGCATACGTTACACTAAAGCGTATAATTTTGCATATTTTACATTTAGGAGATTAATTTTTACATAATTTCACTAATGGAAATTTTCTCTTTGCTGCCACATACGATTTTCAAATTTGATTCCATAATAAGTTTCATCTTATAAATTGGCAAAACGTTTTGTAATTTCCTGATATAATTTTAGGTACAAATAACATTTTGTAAATGCTAATAAAAATCATATTATTTGTAGCATGAATGGTAGATAATTTTAAAATTAGCTGGAAAAAATTATATTTTAAGAGCATACTTTTCGATTTTAGGGGCAATTTTTATGCGCACAAAATACTTTTTTTAAGGCATATTTTAGGCTGTCCCATTTATTAATTTACTTTTATTGTTATTTTAACAAATTTGTATGAATTTTTATGCGAAAACATGACTGAAACATAAAATTTTTTTCAGCGGAACTGGTACATTGGATTAAGAGCAGTGTTGCCATTTTAGCATTTGTTTTACTAGAGTTAGCAGAATGTTTTGGTAAATCGTATATTTATTTTCAAAAATTCTACTATATACTTTTTAGGATAATCGACTTACTGAAAGTAGTTTTTACCATAATTTTCAATACATGAGAATAGAAATGCTTAAATTAAATTCCTTGCATCGATTTACTGTGACTTTGTATTAAAAAATTTCATCAGATAATTTACTGAAGATCTTGATCAGAAAAAGAAGTTTCATCTGAGGCAAAATGATCAATTAAATAACAACTATACTATGGGACCTTTTCAAAAATATATGTGGTAATAAATCTGGACCTTTCAAACTGCTAGACCGATAAAGCTTGGGACATTGGCAGAAGAGTATTTAGACTTTTCGAACTGTTAGCTGAAGTGTATAACTGAAACGTAGACGGTGCACGGTGACACATAAATTAATTTCATTGACCAAAAGTCCATTTTTTTAAAATCGATTTCCAAAATTTTAATGCCGTTCAACAATAAACATATTGAAACTAAGGCGGCCAAAAAATTAGATCAAAATATTGGCAATAATGAGCGTGGTATGCTGTTAAATAAAAATATTTTATGCTTTTTTTATAAAGAAGTATGATTTTTGTAAATTCGATCAGAAGTAAATTATCATTATTCGCAAATGATGTGTCACTATACCGTTTATACCTGCTGTGTTATTAAATGTTTTCTCAGGTACTATATTTTAGCCAAATTTGAAATTTAGTGGAGTTTTCTATTCCAATGGAAAAAGTGTTCTACCGTCTGTAGAACACTTTTTCCATTTGAATCAAATTACTCCCAAAATTTTTTCATGCAACACATACTAAAAATTAGTTATGATTTGGATTTTAAACCTACAGGATTGATAAAAAGTAACCAATAAGTAGTTAAGAAGTTTAAAAAAGAAACATTTTCAGAACGAATTTATCAAATATGAGTTGATTTTAAATCAATCAAAAGAAGGATCAGGCAATACGAATGATGGGAACATAGCAAGAAAGTTCCTTTCAGATCCCGAAAGAGCATCTGAAATAACAGGTGTTGATGTAAACATCGTTTCAAGATTTTAAAAAATTATCGATGTACTTGTCTGAAATAAGTAAATTGATGCTAGAAAATTTGATGATTATGCGAAGGAAACTGCGCGAATATATACAACCAAATATCCATGGAGAAATATGTCTGCAACAGTTCACAAAATTCTGTCATTAAGCATTATTTAGTACCACTTGGATATCTATTAGAGAAAGCCCAGGAAAAAAGGAATAAGGATTACAGATTTTATACAGAGCACAATACCAGAAACATATCACGAAATTCTGTAAATGAAGATCTAATAATGAAGATTTAATGTTTCGCGCATCTCTAGCATTCGAAGTTAATGGAAAGTAGAACATCGGGACTTAGATGAAAAAGCAAAAGGGCTCCTAGAGGACAGAAATAATAAAGAACTAAATATGGAATATTTGCGTGCTATTTTCCAACCGAATGAATAATAATTATAATTTTCTGTTGCTGTTATTTAAGTAAAAAAAAAAAATAAAATTAACATTAAAAAACTTTTAGTTATAATAAAAATAAAAATTTTTGTCCTTAAAGTTATTTAAATAAAAAACAAAATAAGCATAAAAAAAATCGTACTTTTTCCATAAACAACCGATTCTAGTGAAACCTGTTCTAGAATTGATAAACTGGAAATCTGTTCACAAAATTATCCATGGTATTATCAAAATGTTTTTTTATACTCCACACCACCATAGGTGGTTGGGGTATTATGCGTTTGTGCTGATGTCTGTAACGCACAGAAAAAATCATCCAACATCCACCTTAAAGTATACCAATAGACTCAGAATCATTTTTTGAGTCGATCTAACGATGTCCGTCCGTCCGTCCGGCTGGCTGGCTGGCTGGACGGCTGGCTGGCTGTCCATGTAAACATTTTGCACAAAATACAGGTCGAAAATTTGAAGATAATTTATTGAAATTTGGCACATAGGACTTTCATGACACAAGAATGAAGCCTATTGAAATTGGTTATGATCGGTCCATTATTTCACCTATCACCCATACAAATGTCCTCCCGGAATAGGGGTTTAACGATCATAAATGCCTTAAATATAGTAATATTGTAATGAAATTCGGTGCAAGGAAGTTTTGTATAAGCATCAATCTTTGTGCCAAATTTCATGGAGATCGGCCCATAATTGACCATAGCTCCAATATAAAACACTCTTCCGAAAATCACTTTAACTTTCATAAATCACATATCAGGTTTATATTCGACACAAATAAGTTTTATATAGGTAGAAATCATAGTCACAAATTTTATGAGGATCGCTCCATAATTTACCATAGCTCCCATGTAAGCCCACTTTCGGGAATCATCCTAAAGTGCATAAATTCATCTAAATGCTAGTATTAACGTAATATTCCGTATTGGTATATTCTATTTTACACTTAGTAAAAGTATCGGTCCACAATTGAGCACATGTCTAATATAAGACCCATCCACGAATTTTGATGGACGTGCACCGTGGTGTGGGGTATCATATATATGTTTCTTTCTCGTTTTTTTATCTGCTTATAACTTTTTTTTTTATAAGTAAAACTGATTCAAAAAACAAAAAATTCGCGTTTTCATACCAAAATTGAAAGCTCAAATTTAGCCTTAAATTTCTCAAAACAGCTGAACCAATTTTAATAAAATTAAAACTGGAGGAAAATTCATAAAAAATACCTCTCCACAAAAAAAATCTAAAATATCTCTATCGATTAAAAATTTACAGATTTTTGATCGATGAAAAACAATTCTGATCCATTGGGAGGTGCCTCGAGCGTGAAAAACATATCGAAACTTGTGGCTTTTACAAATATGAACCAATTTTAAACATTTTGACATTTATGAATGCTACTAAGCAAGGTAAAGAAAAAACTGTACTATATTATCTCTTACTGTTTAAATGATATTTAACTTAAAAAATTTAATTTCTAATTTTTGACGTTGAATTTTTTGCATTTTGAACTATAATTTTAAAATATAAAATGATTTTTTTTTTAAATATTGTGAAAATTTCCACTTTTTTTAATTAAGTATAATTTTAAAAAATTTTAACGTGCGCTCTATATCCAACAGAAGTCGAAAATGATAAATTTTTGAACAAAAATTCAAACTTTTGAAGGTCAAATTATACCTTCAAATGTTTGAAATTTGGTTTTAGTACAACATCAAACCCTTAAAAATCTTTACAGGAGAAGCATTTTTGTGATTGTTTACGCATTGTTATATATATGGAAAATGTCACTATAAATAATTAAATTATAGATTAAAAAAAAAAAATTACTAAATTATAGATTTTCATCAAAAAACTATTTTCGAAAATATTGTCAGTTAAGATATTTTGTTGGCCAGGGTTCAATATATTTTTGAAGTTCTTACAAAAGAATGTGACAACTCATTGCACGTTGGGTCACGAGCCCAGTTTTTTGGCCAATAGAGCATTTCGAGTAAAATAGAAAACAAACTTTATTTTTGAATAGTAGATACCTTCAGCTAGTTTGTGCAAAAATATTTTGTTATTATGTTTGATAGTTCGAAAATACTTAATTTTTTTGCTTTTTATTTTTCGAAAAGAAATCACGTTTTGCAAAGTGAATTCGCAATAATTCAACAGTTAATGCTCTTAATTGCAGTTGATTACAAATATGGACAAAAATGTATAAAATATAATTTTTAGTTTATTTTTTTAACATTCTGTGTGCAATTATGGATTTTTTTTTTTTTTTTTTGAAAACTGACATTTTTGAATACAGATGTGCAAAAAATTGCATTCGACATTTTGATAAATTTAGCATAAATGTAATCATTGAAAGGTTTTCAAGAGCAGAAGGTTGCACCTTTTTGCACCTTTTTACCCCTTTTCATAAACCTTTGAGTTATTGCTATTTTAATGAAGAAACTCATATAAAACTAATAATAATATGCAGATATAAAGTGTTTTAAATTTATTTTAAATAATAAATAAAATCAATATTTTAATAAAATCACATTTAAATATTTATTACAACATTATAGTACATAATTTTCCCCCGTTCCGCCTTAACCATGTTGTTTATTGCAAATATTTTATAGTTTGAGTTATTTTTTTTATTTTATTTTTTGCTGTATTTATAAAATATTCAAAACAAATGTAATTGTTATTACGAATTTGTTGTTTTCATTTTTTTGCTTCTATGTATTTAATTGCGCGGTTTATTTGTTCAGTTCAGTTTTTTTCTTTACAGAAGAAAAAGTAAAAAAAAAAATGTTTTTGTTTCACTATTTTTATTTTTTTTATGTAAAGTGCTCCAAATTGAGCTGGTATCTTAGTTGGTTGGCATGCCAACATTCGGGTATGAGTTTTAACACTGTGCGAGGTGGTATATATTTCAATGAATTTACGAGTGGTTTGTATCATATGAAATCTATCTCGGTACTTACTATGAGTACTAACTGCATATAATAGTTGTACTTGTAAAAGTATGTACTTGTTAATATTGTTTCTGTTTTTGTTAGCTGTTTTGTAGTTGTTGTTGGTGGTAGTGGTATAAAAGCATACAACTCTTTGATATTCTTTTGAGTCCGTTGTTTCACAGAGTCTTGTGCAAGTGCAAAATCTATTTCAGTTCTTTTTTTTTCTATCTAATTGCATTTGTTTGCTGTTTGTGATTGATAAAACGAAAATTGTATCTTTTGAATTTATATTTTGTTTTCAGTTTTTTATTTAAAATTTCGATAGTGACCATTAGTTTTTCCTGGAATAAAAAATCGACTACAAAAAATAAAGCTTCCAGAAAGTTAAAGATTGGTTGAACAACGAATAAAAAATATTTATAGATATTTAAATGGTTCTAATGCCAAAAATTTATTAATTGATAATAATAAAAGACTGTCTTAAAAAAAAGTTTTACTTTATCCAATTTATTTTATAATTTACGTTAAACATTAAATAATGTATAAACTGGTAAGCATTTGTTGTAATGTTAAATGCTAAGAGTTAAAATTATAGTGCTAGATAAAATAAATTATTAGTTTGATCAGTTCTTAAACTTAGTTTAATTAAAATTCTAATAATTGTGATCAACTAAATATACTATAATTGAAAACTTATACAATTATACAATTTAACAAACGAATTTAAATAAATTTTTATAAAATCTACAGTTTTTATAAAATCTAAAGAAAATTAAGAATCCTCAACGTTTGTAGAGAAATAAATAAAATAAACGTAACAAAAATGATAAGTTTTATAATGAGAGTATGGAAAAAAATAAAAAAGAAAAGTTATTAAAATAGGTATAAGAGATTTATCGGCCATTAAATTATTTTCGGCATTATACACAAATATGTATGTACATTAGGGTGGTCCAACATTATATGAAGGAAACCGAACTGTATCGCACATTTAAACGTACCCCAAATTATGAAAAGGAACATCTTTTATAACATTTCTGCCAAATTACAAGTTCCTACAATGATTGGAACAGGATACTGCATAGCCATTTAAGTTAATGACTTCAGAAGAAATCGTCAAAAAAAAAAAAAAAAAATATATATATATATATATATATATATATATATATATCAAACAGTACCTATAAAAAAATAATTATACCCATATTTCCTAATTTTCCAAAAAAGTTAATATAAACCAAAAATTGACGTTTTGTATGAAATTTGTTAGTGAAGTTTTACTTTCTATTTCTACATATTTTTTATATAAGTTATTTTTATTAAAATAATGATTTTATCCTTCAAATTAGCTGTTTTTGAAAAATAAAAATATGGTTATATTTGTGTTTCATTAGCTATCGTTTGATGTATGTCTCATTAATAATGGTGTAGCATAATGTTCTAATGATCGTAGGAATTTGAAATTTTGTCAAGTTATTATAAATGACTTTCCCTTTCATAATTTGAGGTACGTTTAAATATAGCACACAAAACAGAATTACGGACCACCCCTATGTACATATTTGCCATTGAATAGTTTCTCATTTTGCTGAAAACCGCGGTAAAAATCTAAAATTCCACAGAAGAATTTTATAATAATAATGATTGGGTCTGGTAGAGGACTTATTACAGATTAAGAATCTAAAAACAAATTTTAATCGATTTAATATTGTTGCCGTTAGAAAAAAAGGAGAAAATGTTAGCAAAATAATCATTTTTGGACGCGAATTGTATCCATACGATTCAATCAGTCATTATTTTTTGGTAGTATTTAAAAACTAATTTAATTTTAAATAAACTAAAATAGATAAAATTATATTTGGTGTTTTATTTTTTAAGAGGTCACAGATTTTAAAACATACATTTTTCCAAATTCAATGGAATAGAACTAAAAACATACAGTTTGTTACGGGAAATATTATATCTGAGACTTCAACTAGATAATACTCTATCTAACTTAATAAAACTTGCCTGCCCCTAGCTGCCACCCTTTGTGAAAATTCAAAAAAAAAAAAAAAAAAAAAAATTAAAAAAAAACTGTGACCTCACAATAAAAACGGCAATATGTATTAAAGAGCACTCCATGTCATTTTTCATTAAAAAGTTTATATAATATTTAAAAGACAAGTTTTTAAGCTTTAAAATGAGCTCAAATAGGTAGGACATTAAAAATGTTTCCCCCAAAATTCAACATGATACGTAATATTGTTTGTAATAAAACCTCATTATGTTTATAAATTTGTTTACTACCAGCTTGAAAATCGTTTAATGTATCAGGTTTTATTTAGAAACCGGTATTTTTCTTGATGCTGATATAAAGGACCTGTGGTTAATTATGGACCGATCGTCGTGAAACTCGGTGCCGTGTTTTCTACTTATATAAATCTTATTTTTGTAAAATATTATTTGGATACTAATAATCTTATGATTTTTACCCACGTCTGAGTGATTTTCAGAAGTGGGCTATGGTCAATAATGGACCGATGTTCATAAAATTTGGTAGTATGTTTTCTACTTATATAAAACTTATTTATGTAAAATATATGTATATATATTTTTGATATTAACATTTATATGAAATTTGTGCCTGTTAAAGTGATTAAAGTGGGCCTTGTATGGAACTTACAGCCAATTGTGGACCGATCTTCATGAAATTTGGTAGACATGTAGACGCTTACATAAAACTTATTTTTGCCAAATCTCGTTATTTTTTTATATTTAAGATATTTGTAAGCTTAAAACCCTATTTCGGGAGGGCATTGTTACGAGGCCAATCAATTCCAAAGGCCATCATATTTATGGCAAAATAATAACTCGTACGAAATTTCATTAAAATATCTTCAAAATAAAGTACAGTTTGTTTTTTTTTTTGTATATATGGACCTACCTGCCTTATAAATTACTTAATAAAGTAAAAATAGTGGATATATTTCTTAAAATTTACATGTTACCGTAAAAAGTATTTTGAAAATGTGTATTTAATATACAAATATACAATTTAATTTAAATAAAACCTGTAAAATTTATAATCAAAGAAATATTGAACTTTGGCATACAAGTTTAAAGCCCCCCGTAGCTCTAGAACTACTTATGGATACTCATTGTAAAGCCTAAAGTGTTTGCTTTAAAATTAATTTTAAAATTGATATTATGATTTTTGCAACGAAAAATTTCAAAATAAGCCATTGTGCATTAATTTATTGTTTAATGTAATTTTTTGAGTTTTGTCTTGTTCAAACTAATATTTTTTTTTTTGTATTGAACTCGGCATCCTCATCGGTGGTGACTTTCTGGTTGGTATTAAAAAAAATTTTGTAGGAAGACTCCTCAAACGATGCATATTAATGAGCTGATATGCAAAAAAAAATATTTAAAAAATTTTTTAAATTTATCTTCTTTTTACTCGATTTAACAATGTTAGCCTATAGGAAGGCTGTATGTCTGTCTATGTATATATTTTGACTAACTTACACGTCACAATTGTAAAGATATTTGAATGAAATTTCCACAAAATTTTTTTTTTAAGCTTATTAAAATTGTTTGAGATCAGTCCATTAATGTGCATACTCCTTATAGAATGGCTTATTTTAGTAGAAACACAAACATATTTGTTTCCCTAACCATAAATTATACTATCAAATTTCATAGAAATCGATCTATAATTTATCTTAGCACTTTATAAGGCCTCTGATGGAAATCAATTAAGAGTGTATAAAACCCATATATTTAGGTATTAAATAAAGATAAAAATTGTCACAAATAAGTTTGTTTTTAGTATAAATCTATTAGTTTCCGAAGAACCGGTCCACAATCACATATAAATGATAATATTGAGATATAATTTGTCTTAAATAAGTTTTATTTAAGTACAAATCACAATATAAATATATATATATATATAATAAAAATCTAATTTTAAACCTCATCATTTTTTTATTGTTAATAAAATGGGTATAAAGTTGCTATTAAAGTTTATGATACCATTTTAAATGTTAAATATTGTTGATGATACCTTAAAGAATATCAAGAAGAAGAATAAAAAAAAAATGTAGATATATTTTTTAAATATGCCTGATATAGGACGAATATATATTTCATTAATCTTTTTTAACCCATTTCCAACCTTTACCTTTTTTCATTTAAATTTAGTTTTATGATTATTTTACAAATTGTATATTAAATGTTTCTAGTAAACATTTGAAAAATTAGAGGTGGACCATTCCAATAGAAATTTAAGGCCTTTAAACAACGAAGTAATAGCTTTAAAAAATTTGACGGGGTATGACTAAATAATTTTTTGTTTGTATATAATCGAAAAGCATTTAGATTTAGATTTAGATATGGTGGTCAAGAACCCAGAACCTTGGCATTTTTGATCCTTCGTGCAGGCTCTCTTTCGAATCCCAGCTGACTAATAGGCTATTTACTTTCAGTTCCAATCTACCAATTTCCAGTATTCACCGAGGAATTGATGATTTTATTTCGTAGTGCCCACCACCACGTTTTGATTCAGACACAAATGTTTCACAAATCGATTCTGTTATTCTTGGCTGAGTAAGATGAATTTTCTTGCCGAATAAAGTAAAATCATAAATTCTGGAAAAGCATCAAATGACATAATATGGTGTATTCTAATTGGGTCATGATTTAAAAATTGGAACATTATTCGAATAAATAATAAAAAGTAGTTTTCTTTCATTTATTGCGGTCACATCTCCGCCAGGTTATTCTGTTATTGGTGTCTATTCTTGAAATTGCGTCGAAGAAGTGAAAATTTCCATTAAAACAAAAACAAAGTTTAAAAAATTGTTTTTGTTTAACGTAAATTTCTAAAATGGAATTTACCGTTTTTAAACGCGTTAAAGTTCTCACATTTATTACATTTTAAAAATATATGGTAAACAAAAACCGTTTTTTAAACTTTGTTTTTGTTTTAATGGAAAATTTCACTTCTTCGACGCGTTTTCAAGAATAGACACCATTATACCTCGAATATCCTTCTGGATATTTTCTTCTTTTCACTTTAAATTTAATTATAAATTTAATTTAGCTTGATTGAGCTTGATTGAAAAACCAAAATAAGCTGGAATTTTGACTAAAGAGCATACATAGGATTTTATATCAGAAATTATTTTAAAAAATTATGAAATTATGTACCTATTCACATTACTATTTGGAATATTTTAAAATTTGAATAACAAAAAGATCAGTGCTTAAGTATCATCATAAAAATTGGAAAGGTCGAAAAATTTGCTTAAGAAAAATATACTATTTCTTAAGCAAATTATTTTAACTTTTTATTTTCCCTTTTGAGACAATTTAAAAAATTTAGCCATAAAATACAAAATTAAATTTTTACCATATTTCAGGTAACTACTTGAACACTTATGCTATTATTCCTTTAAAAAATACACTTAATTTTCATTCTTTGGATCCATTCTTACATTTGGTATTAATGACTGTAGAAAACAAGCAATTGTAGTATTAACGCAAAAGTCATAATATATCTAGAATAAAATTTTTTCATAAGGCTACAGTACAAAAATTTCTACTACATATTCATTTATAAAAAACATTTTTCCTAAAGATTGTCAATTCTTTTTGTATAAATTTAATTTTATACTTTTTATAATTTCCATATTTGCGATGCGCCACCTTGCGTAAATATAGTAAAAACACACTACACATAATTGACCATTGACACCAATATTTTGGAGTTTGATGATCCTACCCCACTAAGTTATTTGTCATAGTATGAATATTTTCTTATTTTTTGATATCTTGGCTATAGTTTGAAAAGTTATTTTAGATTTTTTGTAAAATTGGTTCAAATATTATTTAAATTTTAAAAAAGTTCTATTTTATAAACTTTTTATTGGGCCCGTTCTAGGTAAAAATTTGGTAAAAACTTCGCGGAATTCCAAATTTTTCCTTAAGTTATTTGGTCAATACTCCTATAAAGAATTATCACTAACCTTATTCTAAATAAATTAGGATATGGGTAAAATTACTGATACGAAAATGCAACAGTGGTCAAAAATGGGTTAAGCAGGGTGTTTTTATAAAAATATTTAGAAACTAGATTTATTAGGAACTGATTGGAACCCAAAATCAGTTAAATTGGACAAAAAGTTTAAAAGATATATGGAATTAAAAGAGAGGTTAAAAAATATGTATTACAAATAATTAAACTTGAACCGCGATAAAATCTAAATTAAAAGGTATTTCAAAATTTTGGAAAACTTAAAATTTTGTGTTATGTAATGAATAAGTGTACTAAATTTCATTGTAATTGGAAATGATGAGGTCCAGAGTGTGTTCAAATTTTTTTTTCCTTTTTCTCTTTATTTTCGAAATATTTATAAAAAATATTTCAAGTTTGCTACGTAAGTCTTTTATTTTGATTACCATAACGATACTGCTAACTAAAATTTCCTAAGAATTTAAAAAATATGTAGTTTATTATTTCATAAAAAAACTTCTTAAAACCTTTCATTCTTCCAATAATTTGGAAGTGTGTCAGGTTTGTTCCTTAAGTCATTTGTTTTTATCGCGATATTTTTTTTTCATCAAAAGTGCCTTTAAGTTATGTTCACATTTGGCAAATATACAAAACAAAATTCAATAAAATATCAGCTTTGATTAATGATAAGTAAAAATCATTCCCATTAAAAAAAGAGAAATTAGGAAATATTTTATATAGTGGTTATGTCATTTTGTCAAATATTTGACTAGTCTGAACGTACCTTAAGGCAACTTATTAGAGCAGACTTAGCTCAATAAACATAGATTCAAGTAATTTATGTATATATGAAGAGATCTGAATTTTACTCAGTTTCTTAGATCTCATCATTTCTACATATTTTTAAAATAACTTGATTTTAAAATAGGATTAGTAAATTCAATTCGATTCAAAATGGTTTAATTGAGAATTTTTCTGTTGTAAATGTAATAAAAAATCTCAACGGTAGTTTATACAACTGTTCTTTCAATATTTTTCACTCTAGGTTACACTTTATATACAATTATATATAATACACATTATACATACATACTTATTTATAATTCCATTAAATTATAACAACTAAAATAATAACAATTAAGTGTGGTACATGGAAACTAAACATGTTATTAGTAGTTATTCGAAAGGTGTGTCACAGAATAGAAAAAAAAAAAATGTTACCACACTTAAACTTCACCATTCTCACTAAAATGAAATATATACATATATATATATCTGTATGTGTAAATAACTAAATGTGTATACATGCATATGAATATGTACATACATATTCATATAATGCATATATTTGTTTTTTCCAGTATAAGTAGTTTAAATTGTTCAATGACAATTTAATCCATAAATTCTACAACACAATCGCATTAAACTAACACACGTGTATACTTTTGTAATAGTGTTTCAATATTGGTAAAATTCTTATGTAATTGTATAAGTGTATGTGTGATTTACATGATAGTTTTATTAAATCACTGATTACCATAAATGATAACGGATATATTTTACTAATACTATTTATTGTTCTAGTTTTTTTTTTGTTTTAATTGTACTTATAATTACAATTGATTGTATATGTATTTAAAAGGAGAATATTTTCTATTTATTCAAAGGCCCATAATTTACAACCCCAAGAAAAACCACTTAAATGGAAACAAATGTGTATAAACGGGTGGTCGACAAATGTTTTAAGTAATTATTTTAAAATATGTACATATATTTGTTGTTTATATATGTACAAATATTCTTATATGCTCACCATATAAATATGACTAGCCAGTACGCAGGGGCAAAAAGAAGGGGTAAAGAGTCTTTCAAAAAGGCCTTTTTGAATTCTGGAGCCTTTTTTAGATATTGGATACCGCGATGTTATTGCAATCAGGGCAATCGCTACCCGATGCAGCCCTTATAAAGGCCAAACAAAACTTTTAACATAACTAAATTAATTGCTTTTATTTGGACTTTTATCTTGTTTTTGTAATGGTTTTGAATAGTTTCATTATTGCCTAAAATAAAAAATATTATATTATTACTTCCCTTCTAAGAAAAGACAAGTAAGACTTTTTTTCTTTTCTTGCAAAAACTCGTTGTTGCTTAAAATAAAATATATTAAAAAATACAGCTTCTAACACTCCTTATAAAAGAAGAGAAGTAGAAAGTTCCATCGTGGCATTCTATGATGAGGCATTCTTGAAGGCCTTACTATAGAAGACAAGTTAGCATGAGCAACTGCATCTTAAAGAAGATGTAAATAGACCTTCTAGAAGACCTGCACAATGGAGGCCTTACAATTTTTTTTGCTTGGTAGTGCAGCACAATAAAATCAATATGAATTCTTACTTGAACATTATACTTGTATGTAAATATTTGTTAACCAAGGACGTTAAGGTGGTTTTATATTTATTAATTGTTTAGTTGAATTTTGTACATTTGTGGTTCTAAAAGTAGAATTATAATTAATTAATATATATAAGTATACATTTCATTTTTTCATTCAAAGAGAAGAAAATATGCATTGGAAAATTGACCATGATTTTATATTTATTGAATTTGGTTTATTGAATGGTATTGAATAGTAAAGTTTAAATATTTTATAATTCAATTTTAATAACTAGTTAATAGATTGTTAATGGGAATGAAAATTACTTATGTAATTTATATAAAGGAAATGTTATGATTGCAAAAAAAATATATTTTATAAATTAAATAAAGTCATCAAAATTATTGGAATGTTATATTCTGATTCAAACAATAATATTTAGTAAAACGGGCTGTAAAAAATCCGTATTTTAAAGACGAAAGTTAAAAACTTTTACATAGCGTGTAATTAAAAGCAAGGACTTTTTTTACATGCTTCATTTTGCGAGCCTTCCAGAGCTTCTGAAGCTTGGATCATACAATTATCTAAATGTCAAGACGAAACTATATGCCAAGTTTCATTTTTTTCCCTTAAATTCTGGATGAGGTCTTATTTGATTGGAGTATATTTGGCTGAAAATTAGGTGTTTTATGGTAGTTTACAATTAAAATAAATTATTTATGATCTAGGAAAGGAAAATAATTTTATAGTCATCATTTTCAAGATTATGATGGCTTTGAGATACCTCTAAATTTTTTTTCCAGTCAGTCCAAATCTATGCATATCTTAGTTTTTCGCCTATACGAACATTTCTAGGGGATGAGCACAAGAATCTGGGCACTTTTCCTAATGAGCGCCACTCTGATATATATATATTAAGGCGTTTCGCTCACTATGGGAGGGAAAATAGAGTTTTTGTTACCCCTCTAAAAACCGTTTATATAAGCGTAGTCAATATGGGTATCAAAATTCTTCTTTTGATAAGACCTACCCGTTTGAGTTAAAATATTTACGAAAATTAAAAAAAAAATACTATTAAAAATAATAACATTAACAGTGGATGTAAAAAATACAAGAAGGATTAAAAAAATATAACAAGTTAATATACTGAAAATGTTAATTGATTTTAAAACGTAAAACAATATGATAAATTGCAGTTTTATTCCTGCCAGAGCTTGAAAGTGCTCCATGTTTCTCAATTGGATTTTAATCCAATGGATAAGAAAAAGTTTTCCTTTATAAACTACTTTTTTACTATTTTAAAGGTATGTTTAGTGTCATTATCGCCACTTCAGAGGCATTTCACATTCGGCATAAATAAATATATTTATAAAGAGTTATCGATCCATATTTTCCTGGATTAACAAGAAAAGCAATCCCATTTCAATATGTTATGATTACTATGCTTTATGTTTTGTGGTGCACTTTGTATGATTAGTGTTTTGGGTGTCTTATCCATATTCTGTCATCAGATTCAACCAAATTTATCTTCATAGGACTTTTTTTTTTAACTTTCAGGCCAACCCAATTTAAGTGTTCTTTGGCGAAATCATACTTTTTATCTTATGTACACTGTACAATGCATTGTACTGCATTAGGACTTTTTGCGAACATTTTCCATTTTCTTGCACTTACGACGTTAAATTGTTCATTGTTAAACGTTCTTCGTCCTTTTTGGAAGATTTTATTGATTAACTTCTTTCTTATTTAAATTATGAAGATTGGAGAATGCTTTTAGTCATAATTTGTGGAACTAGCACGAAAATTTGGCCATGTTACGTTGACTATTATCTCGGTCAAGGAGTTGTTTTGTTAGATTTTTTTATTCTTCAATGCAGTGGTAAAAACCACTCATTTGGTCTTATTTATACTTCTTTAAAACTACTGATATTTATTATTTTCTAAATTAGTTTTATATATGTTGATGCTTTATTTATTTAAGTTATCCTTTTTTGCAAAAAGAACATAATTTTTCGCTTGACATTATCATGTAATTATCACATTTTTGTCCCATAGTTAACGTAATTAAATACGTCTTGATATGAATTACTAAATCTTAGTATATGGTAAAAAAATAAACGGTTTCACCTCTTCTGTAGTCTTTTTCTTCGGAATATTTATTTGCTCGTAAGTAAAAATAAATTTCTATCAAGTATTTTGTTTCCAAATCAACAATTTCCCTAATAGACAATAGTATCATATCTGTACACTGTTCATACAGAAAAGCTAAAACTGAAATCGCAACTACTTATAAAATCAGTAGAATTCTATTACCAACGACTATATTTAAAACACAATGCTTAAGATATATTCAGAAGATATAAAAAATATGAATATGAAATGAAATACTGAACATTTAATGCAGGGATTTGCGCTCTTAAAATTAACATTCTGTATTTGCATATGTTCTGTATAACTCTTTCGCTCTTGTATTGTACACGGAAAAAAATGTCCAAATTTATAATTCAATATTATGCTTAAAAAAATCAATTGCTTTTAAATAATTTCTTTTCTGTAATGAAAATTATATATTAAAATTAAAACAATTTTCTTTAAAAAAAAGTATACAAAAAAAAAAAAAAAAAAAAACTAAGAAGTTTACATTTCTCTAGATGTAAGCTGATTAATACTAATTTTGTATGGGGCTACGACTCCGCAGGTCTTTCCCACCCTCATTTTATCAAACTACGTAGTTTTATAAGAAAGCAATGTGTTTAAAATGTTAAGATTTTAACTATAATAGTTCTTTGGATATACAATAACTTAAATTTTCTTTGTATGGCGGCAGCGATTCCCCCTAGACTTATCCATTGCATTTTCATCTCAATTGTGAAACTTAATAAGAAAATTATTCTCACAAAATGTCAAGACTTTCACGTTATAGTTCTTAAGTTATAATATAATTTTTAATATAGGATTTATGTTCTCCGGAGACAAGCATTCCCGCTAAACCTACCTGTCCTGTTTTCATTTCAATAAGTAAATTATTCCCACAAAATCTTAAACTGTTGCTTCAGATATGTGATAATTTATATTTACTTTTATGTGCGATTTTCCTAAACCTGCCCTCCCTATTTACATCTCAATTTTATAACTTGAGTAGACATTTTTTCAAAAAAATATTTTTTGGCAGAAACAAAAATTTTCGAATAAAAAATCACAATTTTTAACCTCGCCATCTCCGATTTTGATAAAATGTGGTGTATATACTTATTACGTCAATGCAAAATTTGAAGTTCTTAAATTTTTTCAAATTCGCTATACTTTAGTTTTTATCGCGGTTTAAAATTCACTTTTTTCAGATTTTTTTCTAAATATATGAATTGTAAATCCATATATCTTCGGAATTATTCGTCAGATTCAAAAAAAAAAACCTTGTGGTGCTTAATAACTATAATTTTTAGTTATTTTTTATAAACGCCATTTTTGAAAAGAAAAGGATAACTAAAACTAACTCGTCCTTGTATCATAGATATTTTCTTATATTAAATATCATACATCAAAGTTCAATATTATGAACAATTCAAAAAGTACTATTCGAGGAACAAAAGAGTACCACAAAGTTCCCCCTTTTAAGTTTTTACCAACATAGGATCATGTATCTTTAATTTCAGGTTTCCATGTTCAATTTTATAGAAAATACGAAAGGAACCATTGCAAGAACGAAAAAGTAACAACACGTTCCTTCATATTTGTGCTCATTCACTCAGGGCCACGCAAGTTTAATTTCATAGTTTACCAAGTACAGAAAGTACCATTAAAGGATTGGAAAAATACTAGTAAGTCACGCTTTTTGTGAATTCTAACCCAATAAACTAATCGAAGTGTTATATTTGGCTGAGTTGAATCCTGTATATCCTTGAAAAAAATCTATATTTTAAAAATATATAAATGGAATTATCTCTTATCAAAATTTTTGTTTTAATCTGGAAATAGACTTAATATTTGTAAACTGATATTAATCATGACATCAGAAATTTGTAACATAAAGAGTCCCCGAAAACTCCTTGGGTATATTTTATTTATATATATATATATATATATTTTTTTTTTTTTTTAATTTTAACATTTTTTTTTTAGTAAAAAGAGATATTCACAAGAAGTCCCGGAGATACGAATGCTTTGTATTCTAGAACACTTCCTCCAGACTATACAATCATACAACTTTCCAATAGAAAAACTTTTATATATTATCGTATTTGAAATAAGAATTTTATTAAATTTGGGCAAAGAAAATTGGAAAGATGTTTAAGGCTGTGCTAGAAAATCGTTTATAACTTCGCCATTTCTAAATGGATTTCGCTAAATTTTAATACCAAGATTTTCGGTACTATATGCCACATATATCTCGAAAGAGAAATGTGTTTATTGAACTATGGGCTACTTTCGTATAAAATGACAAACTTATATATATTCTTCATTTTATATGATATGATATCTTATTCACTCAGAACTTTTATACCGGTAATTTGTTTATTGAAAACATTAGAAAAAATATCATATTAAGCAAGAAAGTTCCAAGTTCCATTTTCTGTCCTAGAAGAGATTCGACAAACTTCAGTTTTTAAAACATGACTCAAACGATACAAAAAAATCTGCCCTCAGTTACTTAATATATATATATATATATATATATATATATATATATATATATATATATATATATATAAATATATACAAAAAGTACAAAATTATTTCCTCGAGTTTGGCCCTATCTACGTCCGAGTTAAAAATAATATCCCGTTACCTTATTTTGTGTGACTAAATGAGCCAACCAATCCTTCAAATTTTATCAAAAATGTCTCTATGGGTTTGAATATAAAGTAATTTTCCATTTTTGGTTCTTCTTTTACCCCCCGTGTATTCCAATAAATTATAAAATTACAGTTGAGTTCCGTAATAAAAGATTCATATAGATATGAATGGCAATAAATAGAAACACATATTTTATTGAAAAAGTACCAAAAATGGTTACGATTTTAGTGGATCTATATTATAGTAGACCAACTTATAATTCGAATTTCATCTTTGCTTAATAATCTTTTCCTTATTTGATTTTTTTTTTCTTCTATATTTTATCTTGCTAAGATTTTTGAAAAAATAAATAAAAAAACTTAAATTATGTTATAACTATTTCATTAAAATTTAACCATTTGTAAGCCTAATTCAATTTTTTTGGTGAAAGGATTTAAACCACTTTCAAAATAAATGGCTGATATCTAGATTATTAAAATGTTATTAAAATTTCGTATATAAATTTCTTACAAACAAGTTTGAAAAATATTTTAACCCAACAAAATTTTCTTTTGCTCCCTCCAGTTCATAGTCTCCTGTCTAGTGATTGCTTTGCAAATAGTCAAAGCACAACATCAACAGTACACCACACCAGTGCCAATTCTAAAACAAATCGATAGACAAAATTCCGATGGTTCATATACATACGGATATGAAGCTGCAGATAAAAGTTTTAAAATTGAAACGAAATATCCGAATGGAGAAGTATATGGCAAATATGGTTACGTTGACGATCAGGGGAATGTAAGAGAAATAGAATATGGAGCCACAAAAAGAGGTTTTGAGCCAGCAGGTAATATTTGAAAATAAAACATTTAACTAATTAAATACAGATAATAAAAATTTGTTAAATAAATTTTAGGCAGTGACATAAATGTCCCACCACCCACTCTAACCAACAGCAAAGCCACACCCCTGGGTCCAAATGAAGTAGACGATGGTCAATATCGCGAAGATCCTAGAGAATATTATAAAGATCAAAAATTCAATCGACCAGTAGCGGCCAGTAAATTTAGCTTAAACAATTACCAACAGCCAAGACCCCAGCCAGCCTATAACCCAGCTCCTGCCTACAATCCACCAGCATTTAATCATGCACCTGCTTTTAGACCACAAGCTCCAGCTCCTGCTCCCCAACCACAATATTACAATCCACCACCACAACCTCACTATCAGCCCAATTACTATTCTCAACCACAAGCACCCCAGCCGCAATATAATCCCTATAATCCAAGCAGCTCACCAAGTCACTTCCATCCAGCCGTTAAGAGTCTTGACATTTGGAGTGGTTCTTATAGTTTGGATTATACGGGTAGAAAGTAGATTTACGCTCGAAATTTGGCGATTGTTGAAGATGTGTCAAGAGTTTGTTTTTTAGTAATCTAAGTGCAAAAAAAAAGATGTATAAGATTGAAGAAATATAGAAATTTAAAATATCCTTTTAGTGTCTTCCTTTAAGACTAAACGTATAAAATACTGTTTATTTTTTGTAAGTAATCATGTAAGCGAAATATAAAACAATAAATGTAATTTATAAAACGACAAATGATTATAAAATTAAAAAAAGAATTAATTAAATTACTTTTGTAGATACTATAAACCACGGCACAGTGGTCGAAATACCCATTTTAGCGGCATTAAATTCGTAATAGGATAATAACGAAATCTGGTGTTAATTTTTGTATTGAATTGTTAAAGGAACTAATTTGTACGCAACTTTCGTTTATCTAGAGCTTGATAGAATGATATTCCCAAATTTTACTTTCACTTTTTAAAAAAGTTATTATTCACGTTACTGTTGAAGCAAATTACATCACATTCGATTCACAACACAAAATATGCTATAGATTAAATAAAATTAATTAAAATATTTTCTATGATTAAAACAGCTTCTTTACTAAGAACTTCGTGTCCATTACGCCCACTTTGAAAAAAATTATGTTGCTATATTTTCTAATTTTAGAATCTATAAATATGATATTTAGGCCATATGTAGTACACATTATTGGTTTAGTAATAATAATAATAATAATAATAATAATAATAATAATAATAATAATAATAATAATAATAATAATAATAACAATAATAACAAAAATAATAATAATAATAAATAATATATTTATGTCACACTTTTTGGGTGCCCTCCCATATCCCGTGCCCCATTTAACATATTTAAGTCTAATATTACGTTTATACTATTATATATGGACTTTAGAATAATTTCTGAAAGTGGGCCTTATAATGGAGCTATAGTCAATTATGGACCGATGCTTATAAAATTTCTCATTTTGTCTTCTATACAAAAGTTGTTTGCGTCAAATATAATCATAATACTAACGTTTATAAGGCATTTATACACATTAAAATGACTTTCGGCTGAGGTGTTTTATGAGAACTATGATCAATTATGGAACGATCTTTATTAAATATGGCACACATATTTACAATTAAATAAATCTTATTTGTACGGAATTTCATTGAAATATTTGTATATTATAAGAATTTATGAGTGTTAAACCTCTATTTCGGGAAGATATTTGTATGGGGGCTAAGTGAAATAATGAACCGTTCATAACAAATAAACGGACATGAACGGGTAAAACATTTTTGACATTTTACAATAAAAATAAACCAAATTACTAAACGAAACAAGAATTGGACCGAATCCGATTGAATCCCAAAAGCTGCAGTCCACGAAACTACATAGTGTCACACTTTAAATATGCTATCACAAATTTTCCGCAATAAATTTCTATAAAACTTTCTTTAATGGAAAGGGAATGTGTTAATTCCCTCGATTTTCGAAAAAAAACGTTATTTTTTCAAATTAATAGTACCCTTCGATAAAATGACAAACACACACACTGAGTAAGTAGGCGCCATATTCTTTCAATACATTTGCTGCAACATATGCTATTTTATTTAAAACAAAAGAAAAGTAAAAAATTTCAATTTACTAAGTGAATTATTGGTAATCTGTGCACTATAAAATTTTTATCGATTGAAAGCCTTCAAAATTTGAATTAAATAGCGCTGGATCAGTGACTTCGACCACTGTGGAAGTGCTACAATTTCCTAAAGATCTGTATGTCGATTACATAAAGAAAAAAAAAAATTGACATTTCGCATTAAATATCTATGCAACGACTCTTCAAAGTGTGATATTTTTTTGGTTTTAAAAAATTCAATAAGAAAATTGTTTATGTTTAAAGCAATATAACATTTTACTGGAATTGAATTTTCTGAAATTTTTTGTTAGGCCCTTTATTTGGGTATTTTACCTTCTTTAAACATATGACAGTGATATGACTTTTTTTTACAAAAATATATTTAATTTAGACCTATTTAAGAACGGTTAACTGTGAAACAATTGAAACATTATTTTAAACTGTAATTGGATATATGAGGAGTTTCAAAAATTTTTGAAACTCTTCAAAGTTTGTTTTAAAAACAAGAAAACTGTTAATGCATTTTGGTAGACCTAACAAAATAACTAAGAAATCCAAAATTTTAGATCATTCACCTAAAATCTCAAGGAAATAAAGCTATTTATAAATAAAGAAAAAAGAAATAAAAAATTTAGTTGAAACTTTTGAATATTTTTTGATATATATATTATGACAATTTACATCTTTTAGATTGAAACTATTAACCAGTCGACAGACAACATTTGGTAAATTCATATGTTGTATAACAAGTAACCGTTTTACTATCTGGTGAAAAGTTATGTGATGATAAAAACTGAAACCAAAAATTAAGGATTTTTTAAAATTTGCATTTTTTTTTGTAGAAAATTTGCGCACCAAATTGAAATTAAATTTAGAAAACAAAATTTTAAAGACGAAATGATTCTCTATAGTTTCAGGTATATCTCGTTGCTGTCAGGAAACTTGACATGGGATACCATCACCACAAACTTCCATATGGTTGGCGGAAATGTTTGTGCAATATTCGTTTTTCGCTACTGACAAAAACCGCTTTTACAGAAATTAAATATAATTTTTTTTATAAATGACGCTTTCGAGACAAAGGGTCGTTAAAAAATTTTAAAATGTCACCAAATTTTGAAATTTTGTTCCACATTTTTTTAAAACTTTATATCACCGAAAAGTATCTGTAAAAAATCATCTTAATAGTTAAAATTGATATTGTGAAAAAAATTAAGAAATACCTTTTATAACGGCTACAGCGGCATTCTTGTCCAAACACTTTTCTCTTATTGACAACTACTGCGAAGTATAAATTATGTTAATATGAAAGAATTTTATTCGCTTAATACTAAAATTTAGGTGGCGTCAAAATATTTTAAATTCTTAATCTCAAAAATCAACCCTACATATTTCGCATTATAGTACGAATTTTAAAATAATAAAAACTATTTTCGATGTAAAACTTATCACCAAATAAGATACATGATTAAAATTTAGCGAAAATCATTTTTTAAAAAGGTTAAATTTGCTCTTTTTGTAAGGAATATTATCATGAGCAGTACCGATATTCATTTGACTATTTTTCAAACCGGTACCGATATTCATTTGATTCTTTCAGCACGATATTCCAAAATATGTCTACTATTACCTACTTTTCTTAGAGATTTTTAACCAATAAACATTTTTTGCTATTTACGAAATTGTGAAAAATAATAATAATAATAATAATAATAATAATAATAATAATAATAATAATAATAATAATAAATTCAGTGTTCTTCGAAAAATATTAAAAATGCTAATATAGTACTATGTAATTGCGTTATTTTGGTTGTAGAAAAACAATACCTCTTTTTTTAAGATTTTTTTTTTCTTTGAAATTTCAACCTCTGTGCATAAATATTGTTTAATAAAACCACTAAAATTTTTCAAACATATGTATTATAAGCTAAAAAAACAGGTACTTATTTCTGCATTTTTATTCTTTCGTTACAGGAACAATACTCAGATTTTTGACCTTCACATTGATAATATGAGAATCTTGGTCAAATATGGACCTACTACCAGTAGTAATTAGTGAAATAGTTTTCTGATACCTAAAATTTATTTTCGTGGAGTTTCATTTTGATACTAAGTTATTTCAAGAGCTTAGGAGCTCTGAAGTGATTCTAACGGGAAGGATTTATAAAGGTTGCATGAAAAAGTATAACCCGATCTTATTTCTATTCAGTATATTGTATAGTATATATAAAGTATATTTTATAGCAGTTTAAAAATCATTAATGTCAAAGCTGGAATTTTGTCCAACCAATTTGGCTAAATCTCTCACTGTGCAATGCCCCGAACAGAGAACTAAGCCAAGGCAAAATTGTGTCAGCTTGAATTCTTTTTTTTCATTATAACATAAATTTAAAATAGGAATTATATAATAAAACCTAACAGCTCCGTTTTAACACTGGAAAGATTTGTAGGTTTCAGTAAATTTTTATTTGTATTCAGTTGGTTTTCCTAGAAAATCAAAAGTTATTTTGGGAGCTAAAAAAAAAAAAAACATTTGTTTAGTACGGTAAACATATGTAGAGGTGGCAGTGTGTACTACAATGCCATTACACCAAGAGATATATATCCCTTAATTTATTTTTAAAGAAAAAATAAAATGTAACTCAAAAATGGATCTGAAGTCCAAAAAATACAAAAAATAAAATATAAAATAGAGTTTGTATTTTCGGCCCAGCCGATTGTATCAGTCTTACCTTGAGCCGGCTCAGCCGTTTAAGCCGATACATGCAGGCGATTTTAAGCCGGTCGACTTGGTTCTCTGACCCTCAAATTTGTGGAGTTTTAAAATAGAAATTATAGTCTAATAAGAAAGTGACCTCGTAAACTCAGCTGATTTACAATTTTTTCGTGCACATACTGCGCGAACTGTCAAATTATTTTCTATATTCGTATGTAATAATTTTTGCTGCATTTATTTACTATTCTTCTTCATTTTCTCATTCTTTGTTGATAGCATTTTGACAATATATGCGGTGGTTTTACAGTAACAAGTTTTTATTAGTAATTTAATATATTAGATATCCTTGATTTGGATAACAGCCAGTCTAGACGTAACATAATATGTAAGATTCTTGTGTCAGAGAGTGTCAAATTCGCTCTCTGAGAGAATTATTTCACGTGTAGATTCAAATATTAGTATTATAAGATGTATTATGAGACTGTTGTGATGAGATTTCTCTACACAACCATCTTATAAGATGAACTGTCAAAAAAAAAAATACACATGCACGAAAGTTTACTTGTGTGTGTGCATGTGTATTTTGGAAATTATTGAAAACCAATGTTATTTTGTAAAATTGTTTCCTTTTAGTGTTTGTTTTAAATGTTAAAAATCATTTTTATAAAAATTGTGCGATAAAAAGGACATGTTTACTCTGTAACTGATTGAAAATAATAATATCTAATAGGATTTATTAGAATACGTGTACCCCTTATTTAAGATTTAACATAATATAAACAAAATGTTTGCCGGCGTTATCTCTCATATTATATCAGCGTTAACCTCAGTTGTAGACCTGGGGTAATAAAGCGCCGCAGAGGAAAATTTTTGTTAAATATAAATAAAATATATTTGTAGGAATAAATACACAAAAATGCTTAAATTAATGATTCTATAAAAGTGAAATTAATAGTAGATAATAACAAATTATTTTCTTCCTTGTTTAAATAACCGTAACATTTTACCCTTTTTAAGGCAATTTTAAGAATCAAAAAAGGCTAGAAAAAGCTAAATTTTGAAGGAAAAAACAAATTTAAAAATTTAATGTATTGTGCTCTTGAATTGGTTAAAAATTAAATTTATAACAATAGAAAAATTCGTTGTATAAAAAAATATACAGATTAATTGTCACAGTTTAAAAAAGATCTTCGGAATTATATAAAAATAATTGTTTTATAGATTTAATAATATTAGTATATCATAAAAGTATTTAACCGAGAAGAAACCAATATTTTAGTCAGAAGAGCGTAACTGATTAACATGGAAAAATAATAATTATGCAGTAAAAAACCAAAAATATGCTCTAAAATTTTTTTAACAAAAAAAAAAAAAAAAAAAAAATAATAATAAAAATGGGTTTTTTAAAAACAAAGTGTTTTATTAATATGTTAATGTTATAAAATAAGGCAATACTTAAATTTATCAACTGTATCGAAATTTGATTCTCTATTTTTTATTCTATCGTAAACACATTTTATTGATTTTCTGTTTACTTACCTATCTAATTCTAGACATTATTAGTAGTTCAGAAATTATCATATTATCTAAAAAAAAAAAAATATTTTTCCAATATTTCCTAATGCTATTTGGACAAGTTTAAAAGCTAATATATCCTCTATTATACATTTCAAAAATAGCTTTAATGACGATCAATTAAATAATATTAATTAATATATTTCTAAATCTTCAATCTTTTTGCTACAAGTCAAGAACTTCAGCTATAAAATGTTATCCATTTAAGTTAATATGTAATACCAAATATTTTTGGATTTCTTATTTTTATATAAAATCAAATTTGAAAAACATCCCATGAGCTATAAAAAAGTTACCCTCACATTATCAAAATATGCTCTAATAGAGCTAAACCTGCTCTAAAAATAACAAAATATACTACAAGTACGCACTAAGAATTGCAAAATTGTAAATTGTCTTAAAATCGAAAAATATACCCTTAAATTAAAAGTATTATTTATTTCTGGCTAAACTCTAAATTATCCAATATTCGTACTAAAAATGACATGATTTTTATTAGCAATTCATTCAAATCTAAATTTCTATTAATTAATAAGATATCATATGTGAAAAATATACAATATGTGACAGTAAAAAGAAAATTTCACTACTGACAAATTATGTAAAAATGATATTGGATGCAAAAAAAAGCTAAATATGCCATTTAGTTTACTAAAATATGCTCTAAAGTATGGATTTTGTATGAAAATATGAAAAATATTTTGCAAAATATGTTGTTAGAACTAAAATATCCTGTAACAAATCGATGCCAAAATTCATTAAATTGTCTGAAACTAATAAATTACTAGCAGATTGGTTCATTTCAAGCAAAGAAAAAATATGAGTTGCATATTTTAGGTTGCCCTGATGATGACTACGGATCTTCTACACATATTTTTGAATTATTTTATTCTTCAAAAATTTTGAATTGAAAATAAACATGTATTAACAGTTCATTTTTAAAAATTCATAAACGTAATTTTTTTGACAAAAACTGTAACTTTTTAAAGCTACCCCTAGCAATTCTGGTATAGTGCACAGTGGGGCAGAATCGAAATTTTTTGGAAATAAATCTGTAACTTCTGATCGGCCGGTTGGATTTTCATGAAATTTGGTACATACGTAGCAGAGGAGTGTGAAATGTTATGTTTGGAAGGGGGGTACAACAATTCCCTCAGAGGCGGAGCTAAGGGGGATCAAAGTTAGGTACCTCTGACATAAAAATTTTTTAATCGCTTGCAAAATTTTTGTTTCTCGTCCGATTTCAAATATTTTTATATATTATTGTAGGCCCTGATAAGACCTATAGAAAACATGCTTACATGTCCTACTTATCTCTTATAGTTTTCGAGTTATTTGCGTTTGAATTTTTAAGCACCATAATTTTGCATGTTCTTGGTCCAGTTTTTTTCATATATATCCTAGTATTTCAGACCGATTTTATTAGTTTTTCTCTTAATTAGTTAAAGAACAAAATTATCTATTGAATAAAAAAAATTGAAGTCGATATCTTTACCGAGTCAAAAAAAATCGATTTTGAATTTGAAAATTGCAAAAAAGACGACTTTTTGTGTTTTTTTAGCCGAAAAAGTATCTACACTCTTTTTTATCTAAAATAAAATTTTCTTTAGCAACATATAATAATTTTGCACTTTTCTGAAAGGTAACTTCACAGAGATGACTTTAAGATAAAAGACAAGCCCAATAACTCAATTGGTCATGGTACATATCCTCCCGAATTCGACCCATTTTATATGAAAGTTTTGATTTTAGACCATATTTTCTCAAAGCACGAATCGACAAGCGGAATATATTTTAAGAATCTTCAATATGTTGTTAAAAGTTTTAAATTAAAATCTACGGGACTTCGGAAAAATGTGGATTCTATAGCCAAAAATGAAAAAAATCCCATTTTTAGGAATTTTGATTAGTTTATTTGGGAATTCAGGAAAACCCTACCCCTGATTGAAATTTAGTTAACGCGCTTTTATTTATATTAATAAGATCCATATTACCTGAAAATTTCATTAAGATATCTTTATAAACAAATATGTTGTTATTTGTATTTTCTCCAAAAACCCCAAATCGGGTCTTTTGTTTGGTTTATTTCTAAATAGCGAAAGAAATTTTAAAAATATATATTCCAAATTAAGCTTATCCTTTAGCATATATAATATCCGATCTTTTGAATTCTTTGATTCAAGTCAATATCATCCCTCATTTCAGAAATATATGCCTTTAAACTTTTATATTTCCAATTTATTGTACATATGACTATATTTTTACAAACTTGCAACTTTTGCCTTTAGCTTTGCGTGAATAATTATTTAGAAAATTATGAATATTTCTGTATATTTTTATTAATATCTATACACAAAAAATTTTTATAAGAATAATTAATAAATATTTTTTATTTTTAATAGGGTTGCCACATTTCCCAAATTTAAGTAAATCTTTATCCTTTTCTAAGTATTCATATATTTCTATTAATGAATTTAAAATAACAAAACAAACAAAAAATGCCTATTTTAACTTAATCAATAAGTATTTTATTAGTTTACATTTATGGTGTTTACCTAAATTTAACAAATGCATTTATATATTGTTGATGGTTAAAAATTTATATATGTGTGATCTAGTGGCAATGTACAGGTATCCTTTCCGGTGATACCTAGGATAGGGTTTTCCTGAATTCCCAAATAAACTAATCAAAATTTCCAAAAATGGGATTTTTTACATTTTTGCCTATAGAATCCACATTTTTCCGAAGTCACGTAGATTTTGATTTAAAACTTTTAACAACATATTGAAGATTCTTAAAATATATTCCGCTTGTCGATTCTTGCTTTGAGAAAATATGGTCTAAAATCAAAACTTTCATATAAAATGGGTCGAATTCGGGAGGATATGTACCATGACCAATTGAGTTATTGGGCTTGTTTTTTATCTTAAAGTCATCTCTGTGAAGTTACCTTTCAGAAAAGTGCAAAATTATTATATGTTGCTAAAGAAAATTTTATTTTAGATAAAAAAGAGTGTAGATACTTTTTCGGCTAAAAAAACACAAAAAGTCGTCTTTTTTGCAATTTTCAAATTCAAAATCGATTTTTTTTGACTCGGTAAAGATATCGACTTCAATTTTTTTTTATTCAATAGATAATTTTGTTCTTTAACTAATTAAGAAAAAAACTAATAAAATCGGTCGGAAATACTAGTATATATATGAAAAAAAACTGGACCAAGAACATGCAAAATTATGGTGCTTAAAAATTCAAACGCAAATAACTCGAAAACTATAAGAGATAAGTAGGACATGTAAGCATGTTTTTTATAGGTCTGATCAGGGCTTACAATAATATATAAAAATGTTTGAAATCGGACGAGAAACAAAAATTTGCAAGCGATTAAAAATTTTTTATGTCAGAGGTACCTAACTTTGATCCCCCTTAGCTCCGCCCCTGGGGGGATTGTTGTGCCCCCCTTCCAAGCATAATATTGCACACTCCTCTGCTACGCATGTACCAAATTTCATGAAAAGCCAACCGGCCGATCAGAAGTTACAGATTTATTTCCAAAAAATTTCGATTCTGCTCCACTGTGTAGTGTATTTAAAATTTCTTATAACTATCCCTTATTGCATAAATATGTAAATATTTATATGATTGTGGTAATTAATACGATTGTGGTAAACATAATATGGTTGTGTTTTCAATTGTTTATATGTTTGGCGCAATTATGTATATGTTTACAAATTTTCTAAAAATACGTTGATTTTAAATTACAGTGTATCATAGGTGAATTATATTTTCTCTTTAGTTCTTTTCAAAGTTTTTTAAATCTTTAAAATTGGATTTGTTTTATAGAAGTTACGATGGTCAAATTTGACACCATCGTATTATTACAAGATGGTTTTTTTGAGTGCTTAGATCCACCTCTAGAGCTCTCCTATACATTTCAATTCGATCCATCCATTAGTTTAGGAGATACAGATTTATTACCAAAATGTTTGCGATCCCCTTGCATAATTGAAAATTCCGGGCAAAAATGAAAATCGGTTTTTTGATCGAGTGTTTATTACATTTTATAATGTAACAGCTAATGTAATAGCTAACACTTCAGATAACATGAGTCACAACTTTTTTTGTGGCTTGGACATCTAGTTTTGTAGCAATAGTTTAATATTTTTCACTAATCATTGATTTGAATAAATACTGTTTAAGTTATAACAAACAAAGTGTATAATGTTTTCAGAAAATTTTGAAACTTTTTTAAGAAAACTGATTTATCGTCGATCTTCTGATGTATAACGCTGGTCTCCAAGTACTCTTTTTGATACATCTAGGGACTATATAGAAATTTTAACTTAAATATTGATGATTTCGGGGTTAAAACTAAACAGCATGTGTACTGCTAACCCTCATAAGTAAGTGTATATAAAATTCAGCTGCTATTACCTACTACAATTTTCACCACAGCATTTCTAGTAACCACCAAAAATGATCAATTTGTTATTATTCTTAAAGTTCAACATATTTCAGATATGGATTATGTAACACTAACGATGATATAATTAGTATAGGATCGGCCTACAAATATATTTAAGGTATTTTAATACACAAAATTTTAGTTTTAGAATGGATTCTTGGAAATTTGGATCAATTTTGAATATAAAGTTAATAAAATAAATTTTTAATACGTGTAATTAATTTTTTCTTAAATTTTGGTCCTCACAACTAAGTTGGACAACTCATTTATTTATTTCGCGTAAATTTTATAGCAAGATTACATAATTTATTAATTTTTCTTGGTAATTTTAAATAAAAACGTATATGTTTGTAATTTATCTTATAATAGTGCAGAATAAACAATCGCACAGGGGTTGTCCGCATTAAAGAGGAAAAAACTGAAAAATATAAAACTGTCAATTAAATCAAAATTAACTATATCTGTGTATCAATTTTTAGGCATATTTTGTTAAATGTATTAGATATTATTATATTTTAGAAAATTTCTCAACAATACAAATTATTTCGATTGGATGTATTATATGTAATGAAAATCGCCTATATCTCTTTTTCTTCTTAACCGATTTTTGCGAAACTTATATAATTGGAAAGCTTATAGCTGTATCTTATGCTTAAAGTAGTTAAATTATTTTGATATTTATCATGTATGAATTTAACACAAAACTTCTCTGTCCTCATCTAACCGGACATCTCCTATTGGTATCAGTAAAAAAATTGATTTTTACTTTGCCTCATAGCAGTGCCTCATTCGTTTTTTCCAAATTATCACTAATGAAATATAAATTGATCAACAGACTTAAGACCAATACAGCCGGAAATTTTTTGGACGGGGATTAGGAAGTTTGGAGTCCGAATGAAGACCTCGTATAAAAGTACGGAAGTTTAATTAATAAAAAGAGTATTTTATGTTAACTAAATTTATGAATTAATCTTAATTTTTGCAGTAATAAAAATGTTAATTTAGTCGTTTTTTTTTAATACAAAAGTTTTTGTTTTTATCAAATAAAGAGAAATTTTCCCTTATTTTTAAATCGTCTTTTTGGCGATCTTTTTTTTAGTAAAATTTTTTTAGTACAATTTTTATAAAAATGTTTTTTAAATTATAAAACAATCACTAAAAGGAAACAATTTTTCTAAAAAACATTTTTTTTTAGTAATTTGCAATATACACATGCACACACACTCACACACAAACTTTCGTATATGTGTATTTTTTGACAGTTCATCTTATAAATATTTGTGTACAGAAATCGCACCACACAATCTCATAATACTTCTTATAATACTAATATTTGTATCTTCAAATGAGATAATTCTCTCAGAGAGTGAATTTGACGCTTTCTGACAGAAAAATCTTACATATTTTTTACGTGTAAATGTGCTGTAATAAGGATATTTGTTTACAATTATAACAGTTAAGCAACACATAGAGAGCGATTTTTTAATGTGATACAATAAGAAATTACTCTCTGTGTGTAAAAAATTGTACTCAAATACACTTCTTATCATAATTTTGTGGATATTTTACTCAAACTTAGTTTATTTCGATGTTTGTTAATAGAAGTATAAAGTGTTATATATAATTAAAAATTTTGCAAAGTATTTTGATGCTAAATTTATTTAATTACTTCTCATATAGAAACATTTGTATATGAAGTAAATGATGTTTCGAAAAATTCGAATAAAATACGAACAAGTTCAAATTTTAGAAAACGGAAAAGTCCGTTTCGATATAACTGCTTGTATTGTTTTGGTCTTACTTTTTTAATAATTTATCTGTAAAAAATTTAAATATACAATTTTTATTTTATTTTATTTTTTTTAAATTGCAAAATTTCGGACTCATTTTGTTATGTCATTAAATGCACGTCTCAAAGGCCTTTCTTGCGATACCAAATTTTCATGTTGTTCCTTTGGCAGAAATACGAAAAATATCTGAAAAATAAAAAGAAGCTTTTTTCATTTAGGTCAGGTCACGAAAGAATAATGTCAGGAAGAAAATTTTGAGAAACAGTATCTTGGAATGAAAAAAATTTAATTTAAGCTGGGAACATCGTTATCTTATTTTCTCTCCATACAAACGGGGCCACCCTAATGTACATATGTATAAGTATAACAATATTTCTCGATCTATTGTAATTTATAAAATACATTAAAGAATTTCCATCCAGGACTTCTTAAAATTGTATTATTTTGTTTTTTTTTTTTTTTTGATTTAGAAAGGAATTGGGAATAAGTTTTATGTTATATGCTTCCCTAATTTTGCTTGAAGTTGAAAAAAGCTGCGGTATTTAAATGCAGAATATTTAATTTTAATTAATATAATTTAAGCTCCTGTATACAATTTACAAAAATGTCCAATGGCAGTTACCCCAACTGTATTATTTCAACAAATCAATAATAAATTTAAAAAATCAAGTATTTATTCATTTATACTGTCTCGGGTTTTACTACAAAAAAATGGTGCACATTTTTAATAAAAAAAATTTATTGTTATTAAAAAATTTGATCCTTTAAACTTATTGAAATTCTAAAGAATAAAATATATTGTCAAATATTGTTTTCATTTCAAAGACAAAAATTTATTTCTTTTTGGCCAATTCTTGCTATGTATGTTATTTACTATCTTTAAAAATTTATACTTTTGTTGTTCATTTCCATATATTTCTATTTATTTATTAAACTAAACCAAAGTTATAATAATGGAACATAAAAAGAAATCTTAAATAATATTTAAATAGAAAATAAAAGTTCAAATGGAGAATAAACTAGAAAACAAAAAGAAATATATAAAGGTACATAAATTTAGATTGTAAATACAATTTTACATTTATTTATTTGCATTGATGTATACTGAATTGAACTATTTATTTTGCACATTGCCGGAGTTGTATCTATTGTATTTATTAGCTTTTGGATTTCTTTTATTTCAGTTGTTTTTATTTATTTTAAATTTTATAGGTGAATGGTTTATAAATGGGTGGGGCCGGGTTATTTATGAATAATGTTTCTTAAGAGGTGCCTTTTTAATGTTCATAAGTGGGTGTTATAGTTGGAATATATGTATTTTTATTTTTTGGGTTTTGTTAATAGAGAACATGTTTTATTTTTTTGTGCATGGAAATGCAAACAACATAAAAATGTAATAAATAAATAAATAAATAAACCCAATAACATCGATTGTCTATTGCAAAAAGTTGTATTTGTATTGATAAATAAAGTCACTGGAAATAAATAAATATAAGGTGAATTAAAAATTATAAAAGTCATAAATTTTCATAAATTTATACTGTGATTTAATTTAGGAATATTTTCAAATATTCGATTGCAGGATGCCTTATGGATATATATACATGATTTTAGATTTTTAAGTATAAACAAATATTGCAGCAGTTTTCACCAATATGTGTTAATTAAAGTTCATGTCCATTTATATACTTACGCTTCTTTGGTAGCATGTTCAATGTCCAATTGCTTACATAGCAATTCGTAGGAAAATAAAATGAAAGCAATTGTAATAATAACAATAGCAACATTTGTACCTGTTCAAAGTATATCTAACTTTATTAAACCAATATTGCAAAATATATTGGAACTTGTACCCCTTGCCGCTAAATTCTAAATGCTATAAAAAGTAGTAGGCAGGCAGGCAGGTCTACTCCTAAACATGCAATACAATTTCAATCTAATCCAATTTAATGCAATTCACCAGTACACAGTGATCCAAAACAAATTTTTTTGGAAATAATTCTTTAACTTCTGAGTCGTTGGAGATATCTAAATAAAGTTTCACATGGTCAGAGCTGAGGTGTTTTCGAGCTGATATGGAGAAGCGCAGGTCCCGAGAGGATCACGGTTCAAATGATCATCCAGCCATTGCATGTTTTTTGTAGAGGTATATAACGACTACCAATATTTACCATTTTTTACGTTCATGTCATAAATGAATTTTTGGCGAATTTTAAAAAAAAATTGAATAAACGAGGTGACAAATTTTGGAGGTCTACACTTTTCTCCCGTGGTCCTCTTGGAAACTGTGCTCCTTCAAATCAACTCGAAGACACCTTTGCTCTGTTCGTGTGAAATTTTATTTAGATATATCCAACGGTTCACAAGTTACAAAATTATTTTCACAAAAAATAATTTTGGGACCACCGTGCAGCATTTTTTTGACTGACTAAACAGATACGTTTGCTTTAGTCTGTCGGTCAGTTATAAAGGTGGTGATTTTGTTTCGGTTTCGTGTTGCCTGTTGATGTTGTTGTATTTATTTGTGGTCTGGTCTGGTGGTCAACAGTTCGCTGATTGTTTAGTTTTGTTCAGTTAATAAATATTGCATAAATAAATAGGAAATTCACTCACACACCGATAGTGGACAACAAATTCCAGAGCAATATTTTTGAGCAATAACTGTAGTAAAACGAAAAACTATTTTATTTTTTATTATTATTATTTTTGTGTTATCGTTTTAAGTAAAAATGTGTGTACATGAAAGTATTAGGTGGCTACATAAAATATTGGTTTTAAAATAATTAAATAATTATTTAAAAAAATGTTTGATTTTTACAATTAGAATGTTATGAAGGTTATTATCAAAACGTGTATTTATTTTTTCTCCCAAAGAAATAATATAAAGTCTTGCTCATATATGATATATCATTTGAAAGCTACATGAGTTGACATTAAAGAGGAATTATGCAATTCTTTCTTTCTTTCTTTTTTTTTTTTTGAATTTTACCCATAAAGTCCAGATTTGTTGCAAGTCCGGTAAAACTTACCTGCAAACTCATGCAGTTCATGCTTTGGGATTTTAGAACATATGGGTTAAAATCTCAAATCAAAATAAAATAAGTCAAGAATTAATACCATTTTGAGCAGATTTTCTTTTTCATTATAAGCTTGAAAATTAGTACATGCAGGGTTACAGTTACACGATTAATTTAATCTAAAATTAAAGTTTGATTCACAGTGCATATCATCTGCGAATGTGGCCAGGGGACATGAATGAAAATATTTATGTCAATATATATATCTTTGTGGAGGAGGTACGAACAATGGGGAAAAATGCAAACATTTCGGTAATAAATCTCTATCTTTGTATCGAAATGTATTGAAGAGTTGAAGAACAGGGTCCAAGTTTGTTCAACGAATCAAGTCCGATTTCAAAGATTTTTATACTTCTGTAAAGTGCTTGACAAGAAATATTACCTACTTAAGTTATCTCTTACAGTTAAAAAGATATTTGCGCTAGAATTTTTATTTTCCTGTCTCGATTTTATTTTGCTTTTCGGGAAAAAAATTTTTAATTATTCTGTAATTTTAATATATTCTGAAATAATATGCGGAAAAATTGTTTGATTATCTGAATTCGTGTAGTCGTGAAAAATTTTTAAATTCAGCACTCTGAAATTAGTATGAAAAATGGCTATTTTTTACAAAAATATAGTACACAGAAAAAATTATGGCAAAAATTTTCTAAATAAATCATTATTTTGATATAAATTAAATTTAATAAAAAATAATATTTGGTTTTAATATTCTATTTTATTGCACAGAAAAAAATATGACTAGAATTTTTTAAATAAATCATTATTTAACTTTAAATAAAATTTTATAAAAAAACAATAACAATTTCTTGTTTTTTGACAATTAAAAATAAATAAAATTAAATGTTGACACAAAAAAAATATAAAATATATCATTTGCATGATTCCAGAGGTAAGTTACCTTAATTTTCATATATATTTCATTACCAAATATGTATAATGATTTATTTTTGTGTATCGTTTGCAATCGTAAATTACCCTGCTGTACGGTTTTGGCGGTACCAAAGCAGAGTTTGTTTGCGCATTTGTTATATCTAATCTATTTTGGTTTCATTGAAACTTGGATATTTCACTCCGTTAAAAGATATGCAAGATGAATTCATTTAGAAAATGCTTCAATTGGGTTTCTGTTTTAGATGGTTTTGGTCGCTAATGAAATTTTGAAATAGTATCGTGTTTTCTTTTATTTCATATATATCTTTTTATTCATATTTGTATATTTTATATACTACTATACATGAATACATAAACTATTAGTTATTTTTTCACCAGCATAATTACACATTATCTACATACTATACACTGTGTATTATCGTTAAACTATATTTCATCTAAAAAAAGTCTCCATTAATGAGTTAGTAGTATATAAAAGTTTCGCTTCTCTACACCAAATTTTCATAAAAGCATTTACATGATAAAATACAATACTAACATTCGATCCGAATTATTTTATATATTATAGAAAATGTAAAAAAATATTAAATAAAAAATAAGATTTTTTTGAAAATCTGCATATTATTGAATTTCTTAAGAATTTTCAAATATTCAAATTTATAAATAGTAAAAATATTTTAATAAGAAAAAATATTAAAATTTGTTCAATAAAATATTGATTTACTAATTCAGTGATAGCTCCGATTTCAGTAAAAAATATAATTGGTTTTATGAATTTAGTAATGGAATACGAAATTTAATTTTTTCTGTGTACTACTAATTCACTTTTTTCTCAGTTAAAAAAAAGTTTTTATACATTTCAAAAGACAAGGCTTCATAAATGGTTAAAAAAGGAATTTTAAGTTGATTTAGCTTTGCACCCTATTTTCAGTATTGCACAGTGGGGTCAAACGCAAATTTTTTGGTAATAAATCTGAATCTCCTAAACTACTGGTCGGATCAAATTGAAATGTATGGAAGAGTTGTAGAGGAGGACCTAAGCTTTCAGAAAAATCATCTTGTAGTCACCCTGTGATAACACGAGATAAGCTACAGGGTGTCAAAGTTGACTACCTCGAATATGTAAAAGTTAAAAAAAATCGTAACTTGTACAAATGAAGTCCGATTTTAAAGATTTTTATATTTCTGGAAAGTGCTTGGCAAGAAAAAAAGAAAAAATAAGCTTGCTCATCTAAGTTATCTCTTGCAGTTAAAAAGATATTTACGCTTGAATTTTGAATTTTTGATTTTTTGGCTCGACTTTCTTTCGTTTTTCGGGAATAAGTCCGGAGATATATGAGGTAAAAATTTTTTAAAAATATTCTGTAATTTGCTATATATTTCAAAATAATATGCTGAAAGAAGTTTTGGATTATCTCAATTCGTCTAGAAGTGAAAAATATTCAAAGTCAGCAATCTGAAATTGGCATGAAAAATGGCTATTTTTTTACAAAAATATAGTACAATTCATTCACTTTTTTCTCAAAGTTCCGTTAATAAAAATTTTTTTTCCTTATTAATTTCAAAATATAAGGCTTCATAAATGGTTAATAAAGAAATTTTGAATTGATTTAAGTTTGCACCCTACATCCAGCATTGGCCGAAAATTGTCAATTTTAAAAAATAGTTTCATTTTTATCGATTAATAAAAAAAATGTCATGCGAGCTTTTTTAAATTTGGTACCCATATTTTTTATAGAAATAGATTTAGAATGATTTAACACTAAACTGCTTCCCGCCCGGCCAAAAACGAATGCAGGAGTGGAGATTTTATGTTAAAAGTCAATTTTTTTAACGACTATTTTTAAAAGCATATTAAAAGCATATTAGCATAATATTTTTAATATTATTTCTTATGTAATGTATAAAACACAAATCAAGCTTTCATTCCTAAAAAAATCAATAAAATAGCTCCAATAACCTATTTTTGGTAATTTTTCAAAAATAAATTTTTTTTCAAAAAATAGCTGAAAATCCAAAAAAATTTAATTTTTTTAATACAACTCCACTAATTTTGCAAATACTTTAAAAATGTTAAAAGAATATAAAAATAGACTTATTTACCAATTCAACGATATATAAAATGTTGATATAGGTCATTTAATAATAGTAATATAATGGCCTCAAAACTACCAAGTCACGTCAAAAGTTGCAAAATTCACTATTTTGTTCCGTATTTCTATATGTGTGTATACGTAACACTCAACTGCATTGCTTATTTTTGTTACGAGATAATAATATTTATTAATGAATTTATTTAAAGTGTTCATAATTTTTTCTACTGAAAAGGTTTTTAAAATTACCTAAGTACATAAATAAGTATATTTTCCTTCGTTTTTTATTACATTTTTTAAAGTTTTTAAATAATTTACCTAGCTACTTAATTAATGTATTATAACAAAAATGATTTTTTTACAATCGCATAGGTACATTTTTTGACTTACCTGTTTAACACTACAGGTCATAAAAATAAACTGAATGAAATTGGGGGTTTTGAGCAAAAAATTTTAATTTTTTAATTCATTTTTGCCTGTCACCATTCACCTGATATAAATATTCCTTTTCTATATATAAGTATCCTTATAAATATGCAGATTTATTAGTGAATTTGCCATTATAGAGATTACATTAAAACACTTTTCTATTTGCAAAGTAATCTGGGATAATCTATCTGATATTATAAATCGTCCAGAAAAAATAAGAAAACTCATTGATACAGTAGTATCTTTTGGTTTAACTCTTACTGCAGAAGACAGTTTAAAGCTCGAAAATTTTTATAAATCATACGAAAAAAGGATGCAAGCTTCAGATTGGTCAATACCAAAGTTCAAGAAGAAAAATGAAGAGTGGTTGCAGGGAGAAATACCAATTTTCATCGGAAAGCAGAAAAAGGATCGACCAAAAAAAAGTTACGATGAAGTTCAGCTAAAAACAAAGAGTACCAAACAGGAATCTATTCTAAATTCACATACGAATGCCGAAATAAAAGATACATTTAAAGCTTTAGTAACACGTACGCAACCAAAGGAGGTAGAAAAAGTTATAGATGTGTTACCAACAGCTTCTCCCAATCGATTACATCGGATAATCCAAAGCATAGTGACACCGAAATCAACATCGTCCTTTACCTCTGAAGATGCTTTAGCTCTAATATTAAATTTAGGATTATCAAGAAACCAATACGAGATTTTGAGGAAATCTGTTAGCGAAAAAGGATATGATATCTTTCCCAGTAGCAAATCAGTGAGAGAAGCGAAAAGTAATACTTTACAGCCTATGGAGCACCCGGTTAATGCTTCTGTTAAAAGTGCTAAAGTTAATATATTGCAATTACTTGAAAATACTGCCTCTAGAATTATATCTACCTTCAGCAATGATAACATTGAAAAATGCAAAGACTCTGAACTTATTTTAATATTCAAATGGGGCTGCGATGGAACATCAGGATTTTTGGAATACAAACAACTGGATGGAAGTAATTCTGGAAATAATTATTCCTCGCTGTTTATAGCGTCTCTGGTACCACTTCGAATGCGCTTAAATAAGCCTTCCTCATCGACAAGAAATGACTCGCTTTTTGATGATATATGAATAAATTTAACTCCAGGTTCCAAATTTTTGTGCCGTCCAATCCTTTTTGATTACACAAAAGAAACCACGGTTACAATAAACAGCATTGTCAACCAATTGGAAGAAGAAATTAAAGCATTGCCCCCAATATATGTAAAAGTATCAAACAGAATTATTAAAGTTACATTTCAACAACAACTAACGATGATTGATGTAAAAGTTGCAAACGCTATAACAGATACAACATCTACGTGGAAATGTAATATATGTGGAAAAATAAGTTTATAATTTCAGGATAATTCTGAAGTCCTTGTTAATAAAAATTCTTTAAAATTTGGAATATCACCACTCCACGCAAGGATAAGATTTTTGGAGTTCTGCTTACATCTTGCATATGATATGAAGTACAGAAATATTCCCGGACAGAAAAATGCTACAGTAAAAAACAATTTAGAACTTCACGAACTACGAAAAGAGGAGAAGAAAAGAATTCAATTAGAATTCAAAGAACAACTCGGATTAATAATTGATAAACCTCTACATGGCTATGGAAGCTCAAATAATGGAAATACAGCAAGACGTTTCTTTGAAAATCCGGAACTCACATTTTTAATCACAGGCATTGACTTAAATATTTTGAAGCGTTTTAAGATTATATTGGCAGCCATTAATAGCAAAAAACAAATTAATGCGGACTCCAACAATTCACAAAGTATTGGCTCATGGTAAAGAAATAATAGAAAATAGTATTTTGCCATTGGAAGAGCTAACAGAGGAAGTACAGTAAGCCCGAAATAAAGATGTTAAACATTTCCGACTCTTCAATACCCGAAAATGTTCGAAAATAGCGCAAAATATGGACTTAATGGAATATTTATTAATATCATCAGATCCAGTTATATATTCTATAAGAACACGATGGCTACCAAAAATCACTCTTGAAATAGAAAAAGAGGATTCCGAAGCTAAGGAAGTTAAAAATTTGCTAACGTTTGATGTTTCTGATTATTTTCAAGAAAATATCTAATAATATCTTCGATAATATATTCTTAATAAAATAAGTATACGGGATATATGTATAATAAGTATGTAAATATGTAGAACAAATTAAATAAACATTACTCAAATAAAGAATTTACTACTTTATAATAACAAATATATACCTACATAATACATTAGAAAACTAAAATGTTACGTATACACACATATGGAAATACGGAACAAAATAGTGAATTTTGCAACTTTTGACGTGACTTGGTAGTTTTGAGGCCATTATATTACTATTATTAAATTACCTATATCAAGATTTTATATATCGTTGAATTGGTAAATAAGTCTATTTTTATATTCTTTTAACATTTTTAAAGTATTTACAAAATTAGTGGAGTTGTATTAAAAAAATTAAATTTTTTTGGATTTTCAGCTATTTAAAAAAAAAAAAAATTATTTTTGAAAAATTACCAAAAATAGGTTATTGGAGCTATTTTATTGATTTTTTTAGGAATGAAAGCTTGATTTGTGTTTTATACATTACATAAGAAATAATATTAAAAATATTATGCTAATATGCTTTTAATATGCTTTTAAAAATAGTCGTTAAAAAAATTGACTTTTAACATAAAATCTCCACTCCTGCATTCGTTTTTGGCCGGGCGGGAAGCAGTTTAGTGTTAAATCATTCTAAATCTATTTCTATAAAAAATATGGGTACCAAATTTAAAAAAGCTCGCGTGACATTTTTTTTTATTAATCGATAAAAATGAAACTATTTTTTAAAATTGACAATTTTCGGCCAATGCTGGATGTAGGGTGCAAACTTAAATCAATTCAAAATTTCTTTATTAACCATTTATGAAGCCTTATATTTTGAAATTAATAAGGAAAAAAATTTTTTATTAACGGAACTTTGAGAAAAAAGTGAATGAATTGTACTATATTTTTGTAAAAAAATAGCCATTTTTCATGCCAATTTCAGATTGCTGACTTTGAATATTTTTCACTTCTAGACGAATTGAGATAATCCAAAACTTCTTTCAGCATATTATTTTGAAATATATAGCAAATTACAGAATATTTTTAAAAAATTTTTACCTCATATATCTCCGGACTTATTCCCGAAAAACGAAAGAAAGTCGAGCCAAAAAATCAAAAATTCAAAATTCAAGCGTAAATATCTTTTTAACTGCAAGAGATAACTTAGATGAGCAAGCTTATTTTTTCTTTTTTTCTTGCCAAACACTTTCCAGAAATATAAAAATCTTTAAAATCGGACTTCATTTGTACAAGTTACGATTTTTTTTAACTTTTACATATTCGAGGTAGTCAACTTTGACACCCTGTAGCTTATCTCGTGTTATCACAGGGTGACTACAAGATGATTTTTCTGAAAGCTTAGGTCCTCCTCTACAACTCTTCCATACATTTCAATTTGATCCGACCAGTAGTTTAGGAGATTCAGATTTATTACCAAAAAATTTGCGTTTGGCCCCACTGTGTATTGGTCGAAAATGGTAAATTTTAGGATTAGGTTTAATTTTTATCGATTAATATTTAATCCTAAAATAGATTTGGATCAATTTGACACTAAATTGTTTCCCGCCCGGCCAAAAACGAATGCGAAATTATAGATTTTATGAAAAAAGTAAATTTTTTAAACGACTTTTTTTAAATTGCACAAAAAATTTCTTATGTAATGTATAAAATAAATATCAATCTTTCATTCTGGAAAAAATCATTTAAAAAGTTTTTGCTACCAATTTTTGGCTATTTTTAAAAAATAAACTTAGATATTTTATAAATTTAATCAATTATTATAAATATCTTGTTACACAAACTACACGCGCTAGTACAACTGTGTATTACGTATACGCACATATGGAAATGCACAGTAAAATATAATAAAATAGTGAATTTAGTGAGAGTTGACTTGAGCTGTCAGTTTTAAGGCCACTATATTATGTTTTCGAAACGACCTATATATACATATTATATATCATTGAATTGGTAAATAAGTATAATTTTATATTCTTGTAATGTGTTAAGTTTTTGTAGAGTAGACGGAATTTTGGTCTAAAAGAATATTATTTTTATGGTTTTTATTTATTATATTGTTTACTTTAGAAAAATTGCCAAAAATTGGTTCTTCAAGCTACTTGAAAATTTTTTTGAGAAATGAAAGTCTGATATTTATTTTTTATATTACATAAGAAATAATAGAGAGAATATTACGCTAATATCTTTTTTGTGCAATTTAAAAAAGTCGTTTAAAAGTAGACTTTTTTCATAAATTCTGAGCTCCTTCATTTATTTTTGGCTAGGCGAGAAGCAGTTTAATACTAAACTAAAAGATCTAAATGCATATTATGAATAAATATCGTCAATAAATTAAAAAAACTATTGCGTCACATTTTTTTATTAATCGATAAAAATTACTTTTTCCGAAATGCACCTTTTTCGATCAATGCTTGGTGTAGGGTGCAAACCTAAATCAATTAAGAATTTCTTTATTAAATATTTATGAAACCTTATCTTTTGAAATATGTAAGGAAAAAAATGTTCGTTAAAAAAACCGTGAAAAAAGTGAGAAAAAAATGAAAGAAGAAAACTATATATTTTTGTAAAAACAGCCATTTTTCATACTAATTTCGGAGTGATGAAATTAAACATTTTTCACGTCTAGACGAATTCAAATAATCGAAAATTTGTTTCAGCATATTATTTAGGAATATATTACAAATTACAGAATGTTTTTAAAATTTTTTTTCCCGAAAAACCAAATAAAATCGAGGCGAAAAATTAAAAATTCAGGCGTAAATATATTTTTAACTGTAAGAAATAACTTAGGTGAGTAAGCTTATTTTTTTTTTGTCAATCACTTTACAGAAATATAAAAATGTGTGAAATCGGATTTGGTTTGTAGAAGTTATGTTTTTGTGAAACTTTCACATACTCGAGGCAGTCAAGTTTTGCATCCTGTAGCTTATTTCGTGTTATCATAGGGTGATTACGAGATTAGTTTTCTAAAAGCTTAGGTCCTTGTCTATAACTGTTCCATACATTTAAATTCAATGCGACCTATAGTTTAGGAGATACAGATTTATTACCTAAAATTTAGAGTTTGGGCTCACTGTAGTATGGACGGATGTAACTCTATCATTATGAAGGTTTATAAAAATATATGAGATTTACTATTATGATATTTATATGTCAGAAAATGCTCAAGGTGATTGTGTAATTGGTTTCTGAATTAATAATAAAATTGTTCCGTTATATAACAATTCATTCAAAAATTTTAGTTTTTTATTTGAAAAAAAAAAAAAATTACTTTAAAAATATTTAATTTACATTAAGATTTATTACTAAATTACTAACTATTAAATAGCAATTGAGTCATGATCAAGAAAATTTGTGGGGTACTAAATGATGCAATATTTTATATATCAAACTATATCATGATCGTATTACCTACGTCCGAATGTATTTCAGCAAAATTTACCTTTAGCACCGACGAGTGTTCTACTAGCATTGTTCAAATTAATTAAATTTACTTTTTACTCTTTACTGATACTTTAATAATTCCCCGACTCGCGTACACAGAAAAAAGTCACCAATCACCAAATATATTGGTAAATAATTCATTCAATTAAAAACTTTTTTAAATTTGCACCTCTCATCAAAATAATTATATCAGTTACTAAATACTGTAAAATTGAAAAACAGAAAATTTTTTTCAAATAAAAAATTTATCAAATCAATGAAATAGATGATTGAATGATTTACAAATTTAAGTGCGAAATAAAATTTTTCTTTATTTTTATTTTATATTTACTTGAATATATTTGTTAAGTTTAGATGTAAAATGAAACAAATGTGTTAATTGAAAAAATACATACAACATAAAATACACCCATCATTTTCAATCGATGTTTTCCTTAGGTCAACTCATCAATAAAACAGTTTCTCGGTACACTCTACTCGATATCAGTGTTGCAAAGTTAGCTATTTTAAGGCTAAATCTAGATTTAGCGTCAAAATAATTGCACCTCAAGATCTACCTTCACTCAACGCAAATTTTATTTTTAATTTTAGATATTTTCTTCCGAAATACTTTATACTGTTTGAAGCACTGTTTCTCTATATAAGTCTTTTTTTTTTTCTGTGATGTGTATATATTCAGAAACATGTAAAATGAACTGTTTTTTGAATAAAGCTGTGATATAATGAAGTCAAAATAATAGCACCGTCATTAGAAACTATTAAAAAACAATTAGTATTCCAGTTTCTTTTCTAACAAAATCATATAAAATTAAAATCTAAATCAATTTATATCATATCCATCATATCCACTAGTGGATATTATTATATCCACTATAATATTATTTATTAGTTGAAATAGGTCAGGTAAGAAATAAAGTGATTGATGTAGAATTTATCTTTATATAAAAATATTTTTGAATAAAATCTTTATGCTGAAATTAGGAATTTTATGGACTGTTTGATCAGAGATAATATTGCGTTCCAAAAAAGTATTAAATATCGTTATTGCTGACCCATTATTTCAACATTTTTAATTTTAGACTTAGTACGCCATTCCAGAAGATAGCGTATTATGTTACTTAAAGAGTACAAATAACATGTAAAAGTAACAAGCGGTAATATATTTATTTATTTACATTTCCGAGAATGAAACATTTATGCTCGAAGTCTAAAAAATCATCACCTTTATCATACGATATGATTCTACAAAGGTAAAATATTTTAATACTTAGTTAGCATTACATTTCTTGGTCAAATAAGTCATAAATTGTTTAATTTCAAGGACAGCAAGTCACATTGATGTTTAAGAAGGACAAAGTGATCAAATATGTAGAAAAATTTTCAAAAACGGTGTGAAAGTAGTTTTTCTTGAATATTATAATTATATTAATATATCTTGGGGCCCATTAGTGAAGAAAAACTTTGATGTATTCCTCTGTATAACTATAAATACTTGATAGAATCATAATTTCATAAGATTCGAAGCAAATACCATTAATATAGGTCCCAATAACCTAAAACACAGAAGATTGATTAATTGCAATATAACTAAAAACCATGTGGTCAAAATTAAAGAAAAATGTTATCGCAATACGAAGTAGGACCAGAAAAGAATTGAAAATATTGGAAAATTCCGAGAGATAGGATACTAAAGCATTAATGCTAATTAGAGAGCATTTACTTAGTCCTCAAATATAATAAAATAATTTCATTATTTTCTTGTTAATTTAAGATTTATTCCAACGAATTCAAGATTGGTGCTATTTTTTTGACTGCCCATTTACATATCATTCAAAATGTTTTATAACTTTTTCACAAAAGTTAAGTAAAATTTTCATTTACTTTTTACATATTGTTATTTTTATTTTTTACAAATTGTTTATTTAGTTCGTAAAGAATGATTTTAAATAAATTTAACAGATTTTGTATAATAATTGTTTAAAATAAAATATATGATGTGGTGATATTTTATTGTCCGCAACTGTACCTAATAATGTATTTTACAGTTATTTTTTAATGTACTTTATTAGGCAGAGCAACTAAATATCTATCAGAGACCATAAGTGTTATAAGTTAAAAAGTAAATACAATTTTAATTATTATTTTTAATTTTTATTTTATTGTTTGAAAAATAAAAATTACTTTTGATTTTTTTTAATAAAAATCAAAACTAAGAATCAATTTGTGAATTTTAAAATATAAATGAAAAATAAAAATCAAACAGTGAATTTTACGTTTTAAAAAAAAAGGAAAAAATATTATAAGATTTTTATTTTCATTGGCCAAAAGTAAAATTTTTTGTTGACACTGATTTCCAAAATTTTAATGTCATTTAATATTAGATATATTAAAACTAAGGTGGTCAAAAAACTAGATCAAAATATTTTATCAGAATTAAATTATCATTAGTCGAAAACTATTATAGTAGGTAGGATAATAGTCTTTAAGAAATAATATGATGTTGTGTTATTAAATGTTTTATCAGATACAATATTTTAGTAAAATTTTAACTTTAAATAAATTGAACTTTTGAGACTCTCAAAGGGGTTAAACAAATTTTACTACCAGAAGAAAGGCGAAAGTGTCCAATTTAATCCCATATATACATCTGTAGCCCATTTTTATAACACTTTTCCATTTGATTGAACATTTTTTTTTATTTATTTTACCTGTTCATATTACCCAAATATAAATACACCAATCTCTATAAGTTGTGATAGGTATCTTATGTATATTATATAACTTTATAACTTTTATCGTATTTTACTTTTTAGTTTTCTATCACTTTTTTATTGTACTTATTTATGCTACTTAGGAACTAGTATAACGTAATTTAAGAAAATGATAAAAGCCAGTGGTGGTATTTGAGTATAAACTTTGTCGCTATAATATATCTAAGTAATAAGAAGCAAATTTTAGAATCTTTATAAAAGATGGAGAGCTTCAGCTATAAAAAATTATCCGAAGAGTATTTTAAAAACAAAAAGCGAGAAGATGTTCTAAGTTACGCTCAAAGAAATATAAGCTTATATTCTGCAGCACCGAAACACAATTGGACTTCGAAAATAGAATAGCCGATTTCGACAAAAACAAAGCGCTACAAAAAAGTTGGATGGAGCAAACAAAGATTTTAAACTAGCTTTGGTTAAAGGATGAACTTTCTGTTCACGTATTTTTAGAAAGTAAAAACCAAAATAATTTTGGGAGAACACCAAAATCACTAGACAACTGTAGCGATAGATATAAAAGGCGGAAACTTGAGGATATCAATGAAGAAATCGGATATCAATGAAAAAACTTTCGATCACAGAAATAACTCACAAAAGTCGACATTATTCAAAAAGTGTTTAAAGTTCAGTGAAAACAAAACGGATTCTTAAAAGTATTCAAAGACATTCGCATTATTTTTGGATTTGAAGTTAACAAAACTGCAATATACTCAGCCCAGGTTGCATTCGATCGATAACTGCTGCTAAGAAGGAATGTTTTTCACCAAAAGACAGTATTACAATTACACCGATATTGAACTTCAAGATCAACGCTTGCTACTATCATTTAAAGAAAATGATTTGAAGAAATATGAAAACTGCAAGTTAACTCTCTTTTGCAAATGGGGATGTGATGGTTCTTCTGGACAAAAAAAAATAAAGCAATTTATATATGAAAATACTTCAGACGCAGATATGTTCATGGTATTATTTAGAAAAATCAAACACCATCTTCTACGAAATATTGAGTTTCCTTCTTAAATTTGAATTTAAAAATGAATTTCATGATGCCATTAAAAAAGAAATCAGTGATATTAGAGCACAAATTGTAACACTGCAGCAATTCGAATTAGAAATTGACGGCCAGACGATTTAAGTAAGCTACCTATTAGTGCTAACGATGATAGATGGAAAAGTAGGCCAGGTTTGACTAATACAAAGACTTCCTGCACTATATCAAAACCTACTAAGTTATTCAAATAAAATTTATGATATTTTCAATGTTTAATGGTATTAGTGTAGCATACTTTACGGTTTCCTAGTAAAATTTAAAATATTTTCTTTATACTAAAAAATTTAAATTTTTAAAAATTTTGCGAAGATTGGAGTTCGAATCTAAGTTATTTTTCCATATATTATACGAAAATATATTTTATTTTTGTGTTAATTTTTGTTCTTCTAATAGTACTTTTGGATTTTTTTTTGTATAAAAGTTAACCTAGAAAGAGAGTGAGAAAATCACAAGAATGGACTTTTGTGGTATTTTTTTTTTGTTTTTGTTTTTTATAACAATTAACCTAGAAACCTAAAATTAGTAATATTTGGTTTTATGTGTGTGAGAACCCACAAACGGACATTTTGTGGGACTTTCTGCTCTTCTAATTGTACTTTCATTATTTTTTTTTTTAACAGTTAACTTAGAAACATCGATTTAATGATATATGTATTCCCAAGTGATGAGTTAATTAAGGGGAGACTTTGTGGTACTATTCTATTTCCATCATCTTTTTTGAGCCGCCAAATACAAGGAAAACAAATAATCTTCTTCTCTAGTAAATAAAATAATTCCCTGCTTTTTGGACCTTCGAACATTTAGTGTAAAAATTTTGTTTTGGTACCCTCTAATCTTCTATACCAAAATACATAAAAATAAATTTTGAAATCAATCAAAAAGTATCAACCTAACAAAATGGTTCTTTTTATGTGGTAAAAGGTTTACTTTTTGTTTTTTTTAGCCAAATTATTTAAAAAGTATATTGTTTTTAACTCCGACATGAAAGCCTATAAAAATTGTACGGTAGATATATATCTCCGAAAATTTTTATAAACATCAAGCTACTTAAATCAAGTCTCGGAAAGATCATTAGATAATACTGATGCATATAAATTTGGATTATCACCGCTACAAAAATTTAAATTTGCTATACTCATTGTTTGCTCTCCAAATCTTTCCGAAAACGATTAATTTTTTTAATCTTTTTCTTCTGTTTTTTGGTTATAAAAATTTTACTTTAAGTATTATTTACCATCAAGTTCTAATGGATTCAAATCTTTCAATTTCGATTAAGACGAGAAAAGAGTCAAAAGTTCTTCATAAATTTTTTTAAAAATTTTTGATTTTTTTTTATGTTTTTTTATTTTATATTTATTATTAAATTGCAATTTTTCCTAACATTGCTAGTCTTGTAAGCTAGTATAAGAATGTAATTTTAAGAAAATTCTTATAAAAGTTTGGAAATACTCAAAACTTTCAGTCTCTTGACTGAAATTCACGGATTTTTTTTTTTTATATGTAAAATTGTTATATTTGCTAACACATATATGGTTCATTTTGTTAGTAATGTTTGTTTTTATTTTATTTGATTTTATTGCGAGTTGAAATATTTTTAAGGAAATATTTAAAAATATGTAATAGTTTCAGAATCATTGATGCATTTTTGTATAAAAAATGGAAATTTAAATAATTCAATTTATGGGAATATTTTAAAAATAAAACATTAGATTCTGCAAATTTATTCATTGTTTTAAAAAAGTATTTTGCAAAGGGATGAGTGTGCAGTTACATTTGAAAGATATATTTACTAAATGATTTGAAAATGTGCAATTGAGCAAATGTGTAAAAGAACAATCTTCACAAAATATCTGAAAAGCCAAAAAAACAATTTACGTTTTTAAAACATCGGTAAAAACGTGGTCCTAACAGTAATCGAACTGTCATATATATATTTTCTATCAAATAAATTAGAAAAGCTTCACTTATAAGACTATGTATGCAATTTTAAGTACAATTGCTCAAAACTGAATTTTTAACCTTTAAGGTGTTCTTTAGCCATGGACCAGGCTACGAGGGTAATGATTACATTCTATAATCTATTTTATATACAATTACAATTAATATGTAATTGTAATTACAATTCAAAATTTTTCAATAACAATTACATGTAATTGCCATTGAAAATTTGTAATTACAATTCAAAATTTTTCAATTACAATTACATGTATTTAATTGTACTTCAAAATTCCAATTACAAATTAACTTACCAATGAATAAGTTGTTTATAAAAATAACGATTGACAATAAAAATATGCAAAATTACTTCAAATAAAAATCATATATTGAATTTTCTTAATAACATTTTGATAAAATTTAAATTTAAATTATTTAAAATGTAATTAAATATTAGTAATTGTAATTGAAATTGAAAATTGACAAGTCTGCTATGGACTAATAGTATAGCATAAATATAGAAGGAACTTAATTATATACTTGTGTAAGAAAAACAATTATTCATAGAAATAAATTTGGAAATAATATGGCTTTTTAAAATTTATAAAATTTTTTGGGACTTTCTCAACAAAGCTTACTTCTGTAAAAAGCTCGAAAGATTTTTTACAAACAAAACAAAGAAAATTATGAATGGTCTTTCGTGTGAGTTGTTATATAATAAAATGTTTTCCACTAGTTTTCAATATGTGAACATTTTAAATAAAACTGAAAAATCGTTTTATATTTTAAAAATTATAAATTATTTTATTTTAATGTTTTTAACCTTCATTTAACAGAATTATTTATATATTTTTTTTTTTAATCAATCTTGGCAAAAGACCGGGAGTTTTCATTGGGTCGTGTTTCTAGTACCCTCCTTTTTTAATTTATAAATTTATTAAAATAAATTTTGTAAATGAAAAAAAAAATCTAGTTATTTTTTGGGGTATTTAGATTTTTTGAACATTTTTAAAGGTTTTTTCTCACCTCCTGTCAACACTGCTGGATATTAATATCGAAGTTATGCACTTTAGACTGATTTTCGCCAGTGGTTCTTATATGGTAATTACGGTCATTTATGGACCGATATTCATGAATATAGAAATAATAACGTTTAATTCATATATTTAAGTCTTCGTCATTATGCTAAAATAATCATATTTACCAAATTTCATCAACTTATAAATTGTGATCTTTACTTTGTGCACAAAGTTTACATGGAATAACAAATAGCCAGTCGGATGGACGGACATCAGATATCGACTCAGAAAGTGATTTTTATATTATTTATTATCATCAGTATTACTAATATTACACCTAAAATTTTGTTAGAATATGATAAAATCTACTTTACTAGATAATTAAATATATTTTACAACTGTTTCTGCTTCGAGATTTCAGCGAACATTTTATACAAACTACCCAGCTTTGCTTTCCTGGTAAGCTAGCAGGTATAATTGGAAACAAAAATAAACTACTTATTTTTTGCCTGAATAACTAGTAATTTTTGTTCGAGTTGTCCACAAATTCATGTAGTTATTTTTTGACTCTAGGGGTACTCAAAAATATGTACCTAAACGAAAACAAAAATAAAAACAAAAAACAAAAATATTGTGCCGTCAGTGAGACTCGAACTTGGACACAAATTAACCATTCGTTTTTAATGACTAACGCCTTACTCAGTACACCATCTCGCACATAGCATCCTAAGCGACAAAAACTCTTTTTAGTTTAAAATATCTTTTTAGACATTTTGTTATAAAAAACTAACAGCTTCAGAATAGGGTTGAACCAACAACCTTCTGGTTGTTAATCTGGCGCTCTAGCCAACCCATCCACGTGATTGCAGTATTACTGTGCCATTATACTATTGAGTACTTATTAATGTAATACAGAGTAGGAAAATAATAATGACGCCTCATTACCAAGAAACTACTTTAATAAGTAGTTGTCATTACCGAAAACCAAAAAGTTTTTGCTGGGTAATTACAAAATTTTCATACACATACAGAAAAATTCTTACGGTCAAGTACAATTCTTTTCCACAAAATACCACAAATTAATCTCCACACCCAACAATGATCATTTAAAATATCACATTTAAAGAAAAAAAAAAAAAAAAAAAAAAAAAAAATTAAATTGTTTAATATAACTAACTCTACGTACATACATTTAATAAATACGGTGGTAGAACTACTTTTTTGTTTTTTTCCATACACCACTATAGGTGGTTGAGGTATTTTGCATTTGCGCTGATGTTTGTAACGCATAGAAAAAAATCCTCGGACCACCACTTTAAAGTATATCGTTCGACTCAGACACACTTCCTAATATCCGTTCGTCCGGCTGGTTGTCTGTTCATGCAAATTTTATGAAGAAAGTACTGACATCAATTTTGAAGATATCTTAAAGGAATTTGGCACAAATAATTACCTTATTGCATGGACGAAGCCTATTAAAATTGGTTATGATCGCTCTATTATTTCACCTAGCCTCCACACAAATGTCCTCCCGGATTATGGGATTTGCGCTCATAAATATCTCAAATATATCTATAATTTAATGAAATTCTGCACAAATAAGTTTCATATAAGTATAAATATGTGTACAAATTTCATGAAGATCGGTTCATAATTAATAATAGCTCCTATATAAACTGAAAATCTACCGAAATCACTACCGAAATTCCTACAGAATTGTTAGTGTCAAGTTAATATTTGGCATATATAAGTTTTATATAAATAGAAACCTCTTTTGATAATTGACCAATAATTGACTATAAGTTCCATACAAATCCCTCTTCCGGGAACCATCCATAATTATATAAATCCAAAATAAATATCAATATCAAAACATTATAATGCATATGTATGTTTAATAGAAAAATGCATTATATTTAATATAAGTATCGGTCCTATATAAGATCTCCACGAAAAATTTTGATGCACATATACTATGGTGTTGGGTATTATATGGTCGAGCTTGATCGACTATATCTTGCTTACTTGGTTTTTTTTTTATTTTATTATTTTAATTTTTTTATTTTTTATTATTTTTTTGCAACATTTAACAAATTGGAAAGGAAATCCGTATTAAATCATAAAATAATTTATAAAAAAAACTAAAGTTTATTAAAACAAAATTCTATAGTATAACAAGGTCGTTCACATAAAATGTATTTGGACTTTTAATACTTAAAAGTCATTAATTATTTAATTTAAATAAAATGTAATACAAATTTATTGGAGCAATAAATTTAGTTGCTTTAATATTTTAATAGTGTATTAATTTGTGGGTTATTAAGACTATTTGCTAATAAATATTAAGAAAATATTAGTAATTAAATAACTAGGATTCATTTTGTATTGCAGGGTAAACAAAAGTAAATAATTTCAAGTTAAATTTATGCAGAAAGAATGTAGCAATCTTGAGAGAGCTAAATTGATATTAAATGATTTCTCATAGTTGTTAGTTATAATTTTATTAAAAATGAGTATAATTTATTTTCGTTAAATTTATCTATTTTTTTTTTATTCAAAACTTTTTAACTTAAATTTTAAATCAACAATACGGAAAAAGTTTTTATAAACTTGTAAATTACGTCAACTAAACATTCTTTATTATAAGATAAAATGTCAAATATTCCAACAATTAAATAATATTAAAACAAGGAAATAATAAGCAACTGTTACATTTTTTATATATATTTCTTTGTAATTAAAACAGAACTCGACACTATGACCTTGAATGATTAATAAAGAAACCGACAAAGAAATATACAATTTTTTTTCTTTTCCGTAGAAAAGAATGCGTAATTATACATACGTTTAATTTATATTATTTATTTTTAAAGCTGCGTGTAAATTTTTTATTTTATCTCCAGCAGTCAGTAGTTTTGATTTGAAGCTTAAAACCACACAAAACCTGCTGAAAACATTTAACAATTTTAAGCTGTTGTTGTTGGTGTTTTTTTTTTTTTGTTGTTTTTTTTTTTGCTATCATTTTTCTAGTAATACAATTGTTAAAGTTTTAACTTTTTAAGCCATGAAAGAAAAAAGAAAACTCGTTTTTAGTTTGAATTGTTTTTATTGAATTTTTAATAGTGTAAGAACCAGATGATGTGTTCTATGAGTTCGAGTATGAAAGTGAAAAAAAGTACCAACCATTTGACACTTTTACTTGTTGTTGTCATTTAACAACAAGAATACCAAGTTGTAGTATTATTCAATTTACTTAATATAATTTTACGTTCTTACATACACATAGTTATAGTAAATTTGTATTGATGTGTGTATATACGTGATAAGTAGTGTAAAAATATGAGTTTGTATGACAAATACTGGTTATAAGGGTAAAACAATTCCTTTGGATATTATATTTTATTCGATGCAAGTTTTTGTAAATAAATGCAAGAAAGTTATAAAACACTTGTTCGCCCTTTTTCTATACCTCTATTTTAACTTAAAGTACATAAACTGTTCGACTAAAAGTCACTTATTGAATTGATTTAACGCTGCCAAGTGATCCCAAAACAATTTTTTTTTTTTTAAATAATTCTGTAACTTGCGAACCGTTGGAGATATATAAATAAAATTTCATATGCGCTGAGGTGTCTTCAAGTTGATTTGGAGAAGCAATGGTTTTAGTGCGTCAAGGGGTTAGAGGGTAGACTTTCAAAGTTGGTCACCTCGGGTATGTATTTTTTTTTTTTTAAATTCGCCATATGAATATAACAAGATTTTATATATATATAGTCCTCATAAACTTCAACAAAAACATGCTTCCATGTGTAGATTATCTCTTTTAGTTAAGAGATATTAAGATCGAAGCAAATTTTACCCTCATTTTTGGTATAATTTAATTTTTTTTTTAACTTGAAAATATGCACTAGATTTCTTACAAAATTCTGAATAATATTGCTGCATGAATCATATAATTATATATTCCATAAAAAGTTATATTAATCCCATAAAAAGTTATATTAATCTGAAGTTGGAACTTAAAAAAATTTCATATTTTTGGCGTTTTTCTCCAAATATTCTTTCATTTTAATTTTTTTTGCTCCGGACTATAGAATTTTTGTTAATGATTTTAAAAGAAATCTTAACGTAAAACTGGCGGCCCTATCCAAACTCTGTCATTTTTGAAACAGTTTTTTGTAAAATTCTCAAATGCCAAAGCCGAGTTCAACAAAAAAGTATATTGACTATATACCCCCATATTACATATATATATATATATATATATATATATATATATATATATATATATATATATTATATATATATATATATATATTGGCGTGGTGGTCATTTTAATGAAAAAAAATTCATGGAATTTTTGGTATTTCGGTATGAAAAAGTGATATGTTTTTTAATTTTTTAATTTTATAACAAGTTTATCTTTATTGTGTCAAAATTTCATTTTAATACCTTCACTCGTTTAAATTTTATTTAGGTCCAAATATTATCATTGTTTCTCAAAAAATCTACTTAAAATCTAAGTTTAAAATTTTTTAGGTCATAGTCTAAAGAAATTTGACCGTATTGAATGTATTTTCACTAATTATGATTTTCCTCTTAGGTAATTTCCTTTAATTAATCCTTTTCCCACAAAAAAAAAAAAAAAAATTAATTGAATGAAATTTGAATCAATTCAAATGAATTTGTTAAAAATGAATTGCAATTCATTTCCAATTCAAATGAATTTGTAGAATGAATTGCGACTCGTTTCTAATTCAAAAGAATTTATCAAAGTGAATTGCAATTCATTTCCAATGAATTAGAAAAAGGAAATAGCAATTAATTTCCAACTCATTTGAATTGAATTGATTGAAATTTGAATTGATTTTGTAAGTAAATCTACAGTAAGCATCACTGCCGTTTTGTTATTCAACTAATTTTTTATGTAAAAGACAGAAAGCATTACTCTCATTTTGTATATCACCTAGTATAGTCCAAAGACAAAAAAATTTTTAGATTTGAAATTCCCATGATATACTGGAATTATTAGCGGCAGAATAGGAGTTAAATTATTAGGTATCGGCGAAAATCCTATCAAAATGGGAACATTTTGTTTATTTGCTAAAAGAGACTTAAATTTTTATTTTTACCGAATAGTGTGAAAATATTATTAAAGGTATGTTTAACAATAATTTTTTGTTTAAATAATCTCATATTTGTATATTGCATATTTGTTTTTTTAATTTTTCAATCGAATTTTAAAAATTCTAGCAATATTGAATCTCAACATAATATTTTTTGCTATTAAAGCTGTGTTCGTTTACTCGAAATTCTTTGTGAAAGGTAGTTTTATTTATTTATTTATTTTTTTTTAAATAAATATATCATAAATATTACCAAAAAAAATTATCTTTGGGTGTTCGTGGGTCACAAAATTTCAAAAATGATTAATTGCGTCTTGAATATTAAATGTATTTTGTCGTTCAGCATATTTCAAAATAAAAATCAGTTCTTCTTTAAGAAACAAACTCCAAACACCATGTTTTTTTTTTTGATCAGATACGGATACAGGACAAGACTTTTTAATTTTTGTACTTAATATTTTCATTTTGTAGGAGAAATTTCCATTTTTCATTCCCCCTAGATCTGCTCTTGAATTTGATTGATTGCAACTCATTTTTGATTTCATTCATTTGAATTGTAATTCATTGTTCTAATTCATTTGAATGAATTCAAAATCAATTCAATTCAAACGAATTTGGAATTAATTGCAATTCACTTTAACAAATTCATTTGAATTGGAAACGAATTTAAACTCATTCTACAATTTCATTTGAATTGGAAATTAATTGAAATTCATTTTTACCTAATTCGTTTAAATTGATTCAAATTTCATTAAATTATTTTTTGTTGTGAAAAGAATTAATTCAAAATTTAGCTAACGAATTAAATTAACGAATTAAAACCAAAAAAGAATGATTCATTTACAGCTCTGTTAAAAACGAACCTGATTTAATAATAATAATAATAATAATAATAATAATAATAATGTCCTTGTCCAAAAATAATCAATTTCTCAAAATTTTCACCTGTTTTTGCAGATTAAAAAAAATTAATTTTGTTGCTACGACAACAATATTTAACCAGTTCAAGTTTTTTTGTTAGATTCTTAATCTGTGACATGTCCTCTGTTAGACCCAGTCATTATTTTTATCAAATTCTTTTGTAAAATTTTTGATTTTTGTCACGATTTTCAGCAAAATGAGAAACTGTGCACCTCTTAGATTCAATTCGTGTGTCACCCAATTACCTCCGAATAAGAAAGTGAAATGAAAATGATCGAGTTAAAAAAAGTGCTATTAACGCAATCTAATGGAATTAAAGCAATAAGAAACGTTCTACTCAATTCATTACCAACAGTAATGAAACTTTCTCAATAATATACTGTAGTTTCTTTATAGACCACGAACCAAATAACCAGCCCTTAATCCAATCAGAATACTATCTCTCTAGAAACATTTACGAAAACTGGAAAATATACAATAGATTTAGGACTTGATTAGATATTTTAATACCATAGTTGGATCATTGATCTGCCATTTGGGAACCACTGCATTAAGTAATATTTTGGATTATATAAAAATTAAAACTAATTTCTAATTTTTTTTGCTGGGAAGTTTTCAGAAAACTGTTCTCGTAAATATTTAAAAAGTAACTTATTTTATTCATAGTATACTTAGATTTATTATAAAAAATTAAGATTTTGTAAAATTTTTTCCAATTTTGCATGAAAAGAAAAAAATTATAGTTACTTCGAAATTATTGAGCGGACAAAAAAAATAATGTTAAGATAACTTGTAGGTAATTTCAGTCTGCATCCAATGGGGTTGTATTAGTCATGTCCATAAAAACTCAGCACGTGATTACCGACAGCTGATTCTTATTTAGCACCTCAAATTCCATCTAATACACCTATTTCTCTTCAAAGGAGTATTTGTTCTGACCTGCGTAATTACATACAAGGCAGACTTCCGGGAATCACCCTAAAGTGCATAAATTATATATAAATGTCACATGCAATCTAATATAATAGAAAATAAAAATATACTTATTACAAACATCGGTCCATAATTGGCCAGAGGTTCTATTTAAGACCTCTCTGAAAGAAAGGGTTTCTTATGCATAAAATATGCAGTAAAAAATGGAAAATATGCTCTAAAAATTTGAAATGATGCACTTAAAAACAAAAAATATTTGTAATTTTTAACAAAAATATGTTTTTCATTAAAAAGCGTTTTATTAATTTTTTAATATTATAAAATAAGAAAAAAGAAGAATAAAAAATTTATCAAATGTACTGAAATTTATTCCCCATCTTTTATTATATTTTTCAAAAACACCCAGCAAAGAAAGAACTGAAAAAGAACACAAAAGGTCATGATTTTAACATTATGTTGTCATTATTTAGTGTTCAAAAAGGGCTGCAGAAGTTCTTTTTTTAACCCATAGTTGTTATTGGTAGGATGTTCTTCTTTTATGATTCTTGTTCATTGCTTTTGAAGTTTTTTCTAAAATTTTTTATAAAAATTTTTATAAACATTTTTTTAATAAAAATATGGTTGTAGTAGATAATAAAAATACTTTTCATTTTGTGAAAATTTTATTTTCTTAGAAATTATACATCTTTTTTTTGTGCTAAAAATACATTTATTTTCACATTCTTGAAAGCCATTCTTATTAACTTTCAAAAAACCGCAAAATATGCACTTAATTCCCCTTTTGAAGTGGTGAAAAAGTTCTTTTTTGGAAGCACTTTCTCGTTTTTTTGCTGGGACCAATCTAAATCTAGACATTATTATAAGTTCGGAAATTATCAAAATTATCATATGCTTTCATTAAATAAATAAAATAAATAATAATAATAATAATAATAATAATAATAATAATAATAAAATATTGTTTGTAAAAACATTAATGATGTTATTTGGGCAAATTTAAAAGCTAATAGGTCTTCTACAAAAATAGCTTTAATGAAAATCAATCAATGTTTTAAATAAAATCAGTTGATATGTTTTTTAATCTTCAATCTTGTTATATAATCTTAATGGAAGCTAATTTTTAATATTAAATATTTTTGGATTTCTTATTTTTTTATTGGCTGTGTTTTGTTGCTCTCGCTTAGTGTTAACGTTAACTGTTACCAAAAAAACGACATTAACCCGATTTGGGAGCACTTTATATTTGTTTGTAAATTGCACTACGAAATTTACGTTTGTTTTTTTTTTTTGTTTTGTAATCTAAGAAATGTTTTATTTGAATTTAATTTTATTTTTATATTTTTTTATTTCTTGAAATTTTTCTTTTGCATTTTTGTTCATAAATTGGAAGCAGTTTTATCGACGTTAAATTCAACATGTGTTATTCTACATGTTAATTCATAACTAGAGATTTTCACGGGAAATTCCGAAAAATGTTCAGTCCCGGAAAATCATATGGAAATTCCCGGGATTTCTTGTGTATGCAAAATGTTTATATTTTCTAACACATATATGGTTATTTTAGTATATAAATAACGTGTTTATACATTTATTTTATTTATTTTGTTTTATTTTATTTTGTTATGAGTTTAAGTATCTTTAAAGAAATATATAAATATATTTGATAGTTTCTGAGTTCATTATGCATTTTTGTATAAAAGATGGAAAACAAAATAATTATATTTATTGGAATATTTTAAAAAGAAAAAATTTTGATTCTACATTGGGGTCAAAAATAACATGTTGCAAGAAACATGTTATTACATGTTAGTAAGAAATAAAATCCGACATTTGAAAAGTATATTTGCGAAATGATTTCAAGATATAATTTGCATGCATATGAAAATTGTAAGAGAAATATCCTTAAAATGTCTGGAATCCTCAAAAAACAACATAAAAGTATCCAAACTGTTAACTATATATGGATTTTTACTAAAAGTTCACTTATAAGACCATGCAATTTAAAGGGTTTAATTATTCGAGAATTGAATATGATGTAAATTAATTTTTGAGCTCAGGTTTTCCTTAGCTATAGATTAATAGTGTAGTATAAAAATAAAAGGAACTTAATTATATTTTTGTATGAAAAATTTATTATTCATTGAAATGGTGTAAAATTCTTACACAGAAAAAAATATGCCTAGAAATTTTTAAAATAATTTTTAAATAATTCATAAAAAAATTTTGATTTTAAGATTTTGTTTTATTGATTTTAATTCATTTGAAAACCAATATAATTTTTTTTTCCCGATTTTGACACTTTCAATATAAAATTAAAAAGAAAATTATAAACATTTTAAAGAAAAATCGTGAAATCCTATATTTGAAGACTTCAAATACACAAATCAGTATAATATAAATAAAAAAAAAAACAGTTTAAATTTTATTAGGATCGGTCCATTATTGACCATAGCTCTCATATAATGCCCGGGAATCACCCTATTGTGTATAAATAACATAATACATTATACGTATGTTTAATATAAATATACACTAAGCTTAATACAAATATCGGTCCATAATTGGCCACGGGTCCCATACAATATAAGACCACTCTCATATTTTTGATGCATATACGCAATGGTGTAGAGCATCATATTGTCGGGCTAGACCGAATTTATATTTATTACTTGTTTTTTATGAGAATGAAAAAGATTCGTACATTACTAATCCTAACGAAGATGATTTTAACGAAGAAAAGAAGTTTTAAGCTGAAACAATGTTTTAAAAGCTTCAAGGAGAACAATAAGTTTGCAAACGTTTAAATGATTTAAGCACTAGAAGTTCTCTTTTTTTGGTACCATAACATATATATCTATACTTAAACTAAATTTATTTATCCATTCTAATAGGTAATCGCTTGATAGTTTTATTGAAACTAGAGGAACTAACAAAAGGATATGTGAAACTTTTAAAAAATCCCTAAACTGCAATCGGTAATATTACATAAAGACATTTTTAATTTCTAATAACGTTTGAGTTTCTTTTACTTAGGACGGTCTGTTTATTGATGGAAAGATGAAGTAACAAAAAATTAAAATGTTATTGATTATATGAATTTATAACATTCTATTATGTGCGATCATTAAGACAATATATAATTATAACAATTATTACATTATTTCGCAAAATCTACATCTGCAATATAAATAATACAATAAATGAAAAAAGTACTATAATATTGCTTATTCTTCTTAAACATTTTATTGATTTCAAAATAAATATTGTTTGAAAATTTATAAAAAAAAAAATTAAATATTACTTTTATAGTTTTTGTTGAAAAAAATTAATTGGAATTTTCAAATATTCAGATTCGTAAATAGTAAGAATATTTATGAGGATCGTTCCATAATTTACCATAGCTCCCATATAAGCCCACTAAATGTTAGTATTAACGTAATATTCCGTATTCGTATATTTTATTTTACACTTACCAAAAGTATCGGTCCACAATTCACCATCCACGAATTTTGATGGATGTGCACAGTGGTGTGGGGTATCATATGGTCGAGCTTTCTTTCTCGTTGTTATTAGTATTTATTTCTTCGTACTTAGGAAATATCTTAAAGTAGTAATTACTCAATCATTTTCGAGTTCCTAAGATTATTCAGGTTTATGTATGTGCTTAAATTTTACTATCATTCTGATAACTTATCGAAAATTATAATGTCAAAGATACTACCGAATCCTAACAATCTTTCATTCTTCTCAATCTCAATAATTTTATACAATTTTTTTTCATATATTTTTTAGAACCTTTTATCTAAAATTTGTAATTATTTGAAATCAAATACTTTCAGTAATGTCAAACGTTTGGAAATAATTTGAAAATAATTAGAGAACAAATGCTTTCTCAAATCAATTAGTGTATTTATTATTAAAATATTTCAAATCTGATTCTCAAATGCATTTCAAAATTCTTGTTGTGGAATTTGTGGACTCAATTAAAAAATATATAAAGCTGATTTTTTTATGAAGATCAATAAATCTTGACCGAAATAATATTTTTTTTTTAATTTAGCGGTAACATTTGACATCAAATTGAAAAAAAATATCATTTTAAAAATCTTTCTTTTGAGTACGAATTTCTTTTTAGATTTAAGAATATTTAAGAATAAAATAACACTTGATATTAAATTTGAATGCAAACTTGAAATTCAATTTATTAGTTTGAAAATATTCTATGAAACATATTAAAATTATTATGTTTTCAACGTCTGAGTTTTATGGGATTCAGGTGATTTGTTACCTGAAAATTGTGGTGGATCGTTCTCATTTTGTAACGTCGAAAGTGGGTCGCGAAGAAAGAGTTTGTGAGAACCCCAGGTCTAAAGAAACGTGTGAACGTACTAGTTTTCCTATGAGTTTTTATTTCCGAAAACTCGTGAAAATGCTCAGTCTGAATGTACCATAAATAAAAAAATTCTTTAGGAACATACATATACTTTTCAGAAGAATATTTTTATGTAGATAAGTAATGCAAATAAATTAATTATGCAATAGTACTAAATCTACACCTCTCCGAATTTGTCCTATTTATATTAAAATTTTGTGAAATTTAAATGAGAGAAGAGTCTGATATGTTAAATTTTTGAGAGCTTTAAGATAATAGAAAATTATTGAAAATGAGGTCTGGGGTTTCGTCTTCAAAACTTAATTACATGCGTAGCTGCTAAAGTAGTGTGAATTTTTATGTAAACTAGATCAGCCGATTAGAAATTACAAATTTATTTTAATAAAAAATAGTGAAATAAGAGGTTGTCATGATCCACAGAAATTTGTACCACCATATTTTTAATACACATACATCCACGACTGCAATACATGAGTATTAGTTTTTGCAAATAGAAGAAATCATTCTTGTTTATATTCTAAATCACATACAAGAATGATTGGAAAGTGAACATGCATTTTTATTATTGTAAATTTTATTAGATAAGAAAAAAATCTTTCAAATATTGAGATTAATTCTTAAAAAGATTTGTATATATGAATTAAAAATGTGTTTAAATGTAGTTTTGAATATATCAAAAATTTATAATTTCGTAAAAAAATGTTTTCTGAAACTTCTTGACAAATTTATGATAAAACGAGAAAGAAAGATATAGTCGGGCTTGACCGACTATATGATACCCCACACCATGCGCACGTCCATCAAAATTCGTTGATGAGTCCATATACCTATGGTGGTGTGGGGTATAAAAATTTAATCTTATTTTATTTATTAAGAACTTACTTATGATTGTTTTGTTCAAAATTAGCTACAGTACTATAGAATTAAATTTCAAATAATTAAATTAAAAAATAAATTTAATTATACTATTGTTTATCTATAAATTATTTTTCCCACCAGCCAATAACTACAAACATTTTTATAACATTATGTACTTTGTTAAACCAGTTTATTTCAATTCTCTCGATATGACTTGATTAAAACTGGACCAGTCACTTCAAGACACGAGTAGCAACAGCACCAATAAACATGTCATTGGTAATGGAGCCACATCTAAAAGAATGGTACACCCACCCTGGTTACAATTTCCACTTCTATATTTCTTGTTATCCATTTCAATTTAAATGAATCATATTAAAGAATATTTTGCAGAAATATAAATACAAAGAAATGCATTTGAAAATGTTTTGCTATAACCTTGTTACAACTTTAAGTATAAAGTTAGGTCAACTTTACAGTTGGTCTTACGTATGCTTTTGGAATGTTTAGAATGTTTAGACGAAGGAAAGCATGACATATTTGTTATTGAACAAAAGTGCATAAAACGCAATGAGAATATTTTTGAATGTTTATGATAATACAATGGGGCGATTATGAAAAAGAAATACTAGAAAAGTGGTTTCAAATGCAAATATTTTGTTTTAATTTAAAGTTGATAAAGGAATTAACTAAAGTTTCAGAGATTTGAACAACATAGAATTATTAACTTTTTACAAATATTAAAATTTCTTTATTTTCATTTAAACAGTCCTACCATGCACGTATGTACCTATGTATACTTTATATGAAATTGCGTGAACGCACTCGTACTCGCATAGTTGTTTTTGTTAATTTATGTACGTGTTTGCATTTATGTCGTCATATGTATCTGTGCTTGTGAAAATGTAACAAATTGTTAACTTTAGCTCATGGTTTTGTTGTTGTTGTTGTTAAATATTTACCCAGTGGTGAAAAGAAGGGATAAAGAGCCCTTCTAGAATGTCTTTTATGTCTAGAATGTCTAGAAGGTCTTTTTATAGCCAGAAGAGCTTCTCCCTGCATTTCGTGTTCATGCTTTTTATACACGCGATGTGATTGATATCAAGGCCTTACACATTCGCGACTCTAAAAGACCTCTTGAATAAAAACTGGCAGCAGGCCTTCTGAGGAAGTGCTACCAAAAGACAGAACAGAAGAAAAGCTGTCAGCAGGTCTTCTACATTATTTAATAAAATAATTTTGTATTTAAATAAAATAATTTTTTTTTGTTTTAAATTATTATTAAATTATTATTTATTGTTAAAAGTTTAAAAATTAAAAAGCAAATAGTATTAAAAAGGTATGTAAACTTTTGCCAAAACATCTTAAGTTGAGATAAGACAATTTATCCAAAAATTTATATTTTTATAGAAATTATTGATTTTTTAAATTTTTTAACTCCTCTTAAAAAAAAAAAGTAAATATCATAGAATACATTATTAATCTAAGTAAAATGCATACAATAAAAACTATAAATAAAAACAAAATTAACTTAGAAAAACAACCTACTCAAACAAATCATTAAACAAAACTAAATTAATTCTTATTATATTTTTTTTCGAAATTATGCTTCGAATTTTGATATTTTTTTTAACGGTTTCTGAATGGTTTTGTTTTTCCTAAAGCAAAAAAATGTTATAATCTTTCTTCCTTTCTAAGAGAAGGGAATTAAAAAGCTGTTTTTTTAGACATAAAACAAATACAGCTTCTTACTCTCTTTCTGAGAGAAGGCAAGTCGGTAGTGATATTGGATCCCTGTAGGAGAACCAGATCAAAACTAATTACGTGACAGGTTCTCAGGGCTAGTGACCGATTCCAGTTCCGGAAATTTATTTGAGAGGAACCTGTCACTTTTACATGGCTAATTGGCACCTTGGAACATGACGTAGGATAGGTCACAGGACTAGTTGAAGAGGACATGTTCAGAGTCGATTAATATAATAAAAATTTGATGAAAATGTTTACTTTTCAATTTGTTTTTTACTTTATTTTTATTATTATTATTATTTTTTTTTTTTTTCATTATATTTTTATTATTTATACTGAACCCATGTTCTTCAACGCTTATCACTAAGCCACAGATTGTTATTGCGCGTGAGTTGCTAATTGTCAGAAATTGACTACCAACTGATATTTATTGAGTATGGTGGTATCAACTGGTTTTCAAATGGAACTTTGATGACGAGTAAGGTGTCATTTGGTACTCAACCGGTACTGAGGGACCGGACCGTTACTGCAATTGCCACCAATTTCCTGCAAACGCACCTTAAGCAAGGTGTAAATAGAACTTCTAGAAGGCCTGCACGATGGCGGCCTTGATATTTTTACCGCTGGGCATTATCACCAGGGCAACCAAAAATATGCTCTAAGAAAAGGTATTTTAAAATTCGAAAATATGCGCTTAAAACTAAAAGATCTTTAAAAAACTCTTAAAATATAATTTTTCTGGCTACATTTTAAATTATATATTCACTATTCACGCTAAAAATAACTTGATTTTTACTAACAATTCCTAAAAGATATTTTTTATACCCATCACCACAGGTGTAAAGGGTATATATAGATTTGTCATTCCGTTTGTAATTTCCACAATTTTCATCTTCTGGATCCTTTTAAGAAACATCGATAGGACCAAGTCCGCCCATTTGTCGGTTAAAATGGCGTTATTATGAAGGCAACCAATGTCATAGATATATGTATCAATGATTTGTAATCCTTTCTAGAATTTTGCTATTGAAATTCAGCAAAATATGTGAAAAATGTTAAAGATATCTGAAAAACTAACAAAAAAAAAAAAAACAGTTTTTACAGGCTTTTTTGACTTTTTGAAGCCCTTATATAAACTTCGTTCTTGCACAAAAAATTTTTAAATATGTTTTGAAAATTTTTATGCTAAAGAAATGAAAAATCGGCACATAAATATTCGAGATATCGGCTAAAATGAAAGTTTGTTTTTTTTTTAGCCTTAATATAATTTAAGGACTTTTTTCTTATATAATCGGCCACAAAAGAAATTTCTAAAATTTCAATTTCTTGAGTCAACCAAATCGGTAAATAAACAACCCAGTTATTGGTAACAACTGAAAAATGTATTAAAAATAAATACCCACAAACGTTTATATAAACTAAAGCACGCAATGGTTGTTTATATATATACTCGTATATATATATATATATATATATATATACTACCTTAACCCTATTGATGTGAGAAGTAATATTTACTTTGCATTGGGGCTACTACTACCTACCTTCCCTATTCAAAACTCAGCTGCGAAGTGTAAGAAAGTCATTGCCACTAAAAAATTAAGACTTTCACTACAATAGTTCTGTGGATATGAAAAAATCAATATTTAGTTTGTATGGGGCAACTATTCCCCCAAGACTCCTAAACTTGTCCACCCTATCTTCATCTCAACTGTGGAACTTTATAAGAAAATTATTCCCATCAAATCCTAAAAATTCCTTTGCTGTCATTCTTTATATATTCAAAAATTAATATCTATTTTGTAAATATTTACTCCCTATCTTCATCTCAAACAAAATCTTAAGACTTTCACTGCTATAAGTTTTTAGATATGCATTTATTAAGGTTTACTTTGTTTGAGGGCTATCAATTCTCCTAAACCAACTCGCACCATTTTCATCCCAAATATTGAATTTTATAAGAAAATTATTCCCACTAACACTTTTGCTGTTATAGATTATGAGATTATTAATATTTACTTTGTATGGGGCTACTATTCCCCAAGACTCGTTCTATTTTCATTGTGAATCTTAATGAGAAAATTTTTCCAACAAATTCTTAAGAATTTCTCTGCAATAGTACTTTAGATACTCTATAATTATTATTTGCTTTGTATGGGGGCACTCCCATATATTTGTCCACCATTTCTTCCTCTCAATTGTATAATAGTTTTTTAGATATGCAGTAATTAAGATTTGCTTTGTATGTTGGCTATCACTCCCGCCTGACCTAAACACCCTTAATAAAAAAATAATTTTTACAAAATCTTTTGACTTTCGCTATTACAGTTCTTGAGATATGCGATAATTAATATTCACTTTGTATGGGGGCTAACAGTCCCCCTAGACTTGTCCGTCCTATCTGCACCTTTTCTTAATGAGAAAATTATTCTCACCAAATCTAAAGAATTTCTCTGCAGTATATATTTATATATATTATATTCTCAAAAAATCTTAAGAACTTCTCTGCAGTAGTTACTTAGATATGCAATAATTAAGATTTGCTTTGTGTTGGGGCTATCACTCCTTCTTGACCTACCTGCCCCATTTTCATCACAACTGTGGAACTTCATAAGGAAATTATTTGCACAAAATTATAAGACTTCCGCCACTATAGTTCTTAAGATATGCGATATTTTATATTTGCGTTGTATGGAGGCTAACATTCTCCCTGCTCCTATCGAAAAATAAAGTAGCATATTTTACTTAGGTACCACAGAATGATACTGAGAAAATTTGAGGAAGATCGGGCCAGCGGTTTAGCTTTCTATAAAGCCCAAACAAACCAACAAATATATGTACAATGGTTAAGAGAGGGGGTGATTAATTATGGGAATGAATCGTCGACCTATAAAAGGAGATATTAAATTATAAGTACGCGAGTGGTACTTATAATCTTGTGATAGGGGTTTGGTTATAGGGAAAAAGAACAAAATATAAATTAATTAGTTTTGTATCCAATGAGGTTATTAAGTATTAACACACAATGCTCACCTTTGAGATTAGGAATTCCAACGTATTAACTTTAGGGGAAACACAAGCCATTTTAAACGTTATAATTCAGTTCGATTTATTAAAAATAGATGTAGATTTTAAGTGTTAGATGTCTTAATTTTAAAAGAAGACTGAATATGAACAAAAATTTTGGTCGAACGAAAACTCGGTTTTAGCCGACATTTTCTAATCGTTGCAGCGAGTAATAAACTTAGGGATGACAATTCCGCTAATTTTAGTTATCGGTTGCAAGTAAATTGGTAATAAATAATTCGAATAAATATAAAATAATAAAATAATAAATTCGAGTACAATAAAAGAAAATACAGTTTCAAATATAAAAAGGTAAATACATGCTGCGTATATATATATTAAAAAACATAAAAATAAAACCTTACTTAAGTTCGTGTTACGATTTTTATTTATCATAATTATATATCCGATCAGTGCTTAATGCTTAGAATCGGGGATGATAAATGCGATTTTCATGATTGAACTATATTTAATAAATATTAGTACTTTTTGGACCGTAATTGTATTAAAATGGTAACAACTTCTTCTGTAGAATGCTCCAAAATATGTTTTGACCTAAATTTAATATCTTTCGGAAATTTACCTTGAGTTTTAAAACAAATTTTCAAATTAATACATATCGTTCAAGTTGGACATGAAAAGTTTTAAAAAGGTTACGTTTGACCACACCGCAAGTTTTAAAATCGAAAGAAAATACCTAATCCAAAGCAAATAATATTTACATTTGTATGAGTTCGATTTAAAAGAAATTTCGCAAAAGTTGTGAAGTAAAACCCAGTAAGAAATGAAGCTTTAAACGAAACTTATAAAGTGAGGAGAAAGGTGAAAAAGAAGGAAAACACGTTAGCGCATCGAAAAACTTGAACATTTTTTACTGGTAAAGAAAAGCTTATATACAAATTAAAATTTTTCATATTTAGTAATTGAAAGCGAAACTTATGGCTTTGTATTTAAATGTACGAACTAAACTTAATAAACGTATATAAAAAACTTTCATCAAACGTCGTAACATTCAGGTCTGAGAAAGTCTAAATGATTCTAACTTTTATCCAAAAATTTAGTATTAAGCAAAGTTTAATTTCTATTCTAAAATATTTGTTAATCCAACCAATAATTTTGTTAAGAGAACAAAATTTTACAATTTTACTAAATTACACATTGAAGTACTGCTGTACTTTTGACAATAGAATTGTACTAAAAAGGTACAATTGTACTAAATCTATCATCAATACTTAGAATCAAAGCCTATCCGTTCTGTGGGACTTTATTGAAAGAATTTTTATGTTAATAAAATTTACAGACTTATTTCCAATGAATGTACCGTCAACAAAAATGCAAAATGGCCATTCAACACTTCTTAAAATTTTACAGGAGAGATAAAAAACTTAATAAATTAGTTTTCAATAAAAAACGATTTTGTTACAAAATCTATAAACATTTATTAAGTTAATTCTTTCAGTGCAAATGGTAATTTTTTTAATGATTTTTGCCAATGGGCACGATGCGACAGTGAAAATATACTTTTTAAATGTCCTAATGTAGGTCCTAGGCCCAATTATGTAGCTCATTTCGCTATTCTTAGAATTTCCAATACGCGGAAATAAGGAGTTCGAAAATCATCGAAAGGTAATCAAAAATGAACAAAAAGGCAAATTAATAAAATAAAAGAAGAAGCCACTCACAATAAACTTGACCTTGCTGTCACTTCCAAACATGTTGCACACATTTTGCAAACTTATATATATATATAAAATTTGGCAAACAGATATTTCGTTTCCCAGAAGGAATTTTATGCTATACCAGATCATAATCATTTTTTGTGCTAATAAATTATTTTTTTTTTTTCACTGTAATTTTAGTAGTTTATTACCATTTTTATGGCATTTTCTTATATACGCACTTAAGGTAATGAACCAATTTAGCATTAATAATAATGTGTTGACGGACCTCTGTATTGAATAAATTGAAAAATTCTGTCTGTCATTGATTCGATTAATTTTTGAAGAAAATCACTGTCAATTTCTTCCCAAGCTTACTTCTGTGCATTTTTTGAGTAAAATTTACGGGTCGTGTACCCCCACAAGTTCTCCATTGGATTTAAATCCGAACTGCAAGCCGGCCAGTCTAATAGTGGGATACAATATTTATTAAACCACGAATAGATTGTTTCCAGATATGGATTGCAGTGTTATTCTGTTGAAATATGCAATCTTCACCCACTTTTTCATCCATAAATGAGGGAAGAGCATCTTCCAATAGTTCATTATAAATTGCAGTGTTGATTTCAGTTGGAACAAAACATAATTTGATTTTCCTGCAGCAGAAAAGGCTGCCCAAACCATAACACTGCCTTCACCAAAATTGCGTTTCGACATACGAATTTCGTTCGAACTCAAATCATGCCAATAGCAAGAATATGAATTGGACCGTTCAAATTGAATTTCTTTTCATCAGAAAAGATTACTTTATTCCACTCATCTGTCCATTTTATGTACTTGCGCGCAAATTTTAAACGACTTTCCTTATGATGCTGTTTTAACATTGGTTAACATTTTGTTTTCTTCCATTTTATGTTACCATTATTTCTGTAAAGTATAAATATGAAAATAATTATGCATACTTTAAGCCAATATTTTTATTATTTAAGGGTAAAGCGGTGAAGTGTTTAAAAGATTCGACACAGGAGAATATAACACTAACTTGGTTTTTTCTAATATTCAAATTAAATCAGAAAATTACAAAATTTATTTATTATCTATTAGATGAAAATTATTAGGGAATCGAATTTGAAAAACTTATGTCGCAATAAAAGAAAAATTTAACTAAGGGCAAATTGTGGAAAAATTCCATTGGGTGCAAAATATGCATAATTTTTTTCTTAGGTGAAAAAACGCAAAATTATGCTCTTAAGCAAAAACAATTAAAAATTATGTAAAATATCGCATTTAAATTGCTAAAATATACTCAGAAATAAGGATTCTCTATGAAAATATAAGAAAATATGCTGTTAAAGCCAAAATATGCTGTTAGGATCAAAATACGCAAAAATATGCAATAACATATCATTGCCAAAATTATTACAACTGCCACTTTTTATTTTCACTCAGAAAACGGGTTGTTGATCTTCTTGAGGACATTACAAAACAAAATTAAAAAATTTCGAAACACCTCCTAAATTTCGAGATATTGCGAAAACCCCGTTTTTAGAATAGTTACTGTACTATAGTTCTCGTAGTTTCATAAATTTTAAGTCAATTTAAGATTTTTAAATTAATTTTGAAGCAGAAGGATGTATATTTTTAACTATATTACCATCTTTTATGTACACTAAAATTAAATAATGAATTATTCACTATTTTTAAATATTTTTTTTTCAAAATTTTGACTTTGATGTAAATTTTTCTAATTTTTTTTAAGACTATATGTATTTTGCATACAAAGTTTTATTATCTTTAGAATAAAAAGAGATATATGCTATATAAAATACTATATAAAATCGCTTTTTTCTATTCTTTTCTATACTTTTCTTGGTCTCAGTTTTTCCCTATCATTTTCCTTCCTGGTCTTTTCTATATTTCGTCTACAATTTATTTCTATATTCTCTACGAAGGGACTCACAATGGACCTCTAGGATGCACAAGCCCTCTTCTGAGTACTGTGCAACCCTTCTCTACCTATCTACCTATATAAAATCGCTTAAAAATTCAAAAAGTTATTAAGCATTTGCCTTATTAAAAAATTCTATAAATTTTGAGACAAAATATTTTTTTTTTATATTTTTTACTTGGTTTTTGCTTTTTGAGGATAAAATTTAAAATGATTGGAAAGTTTAAGTAAGTTATTACAGATAAAATCGAATAAGTTCTACAGTTTTTGTCCACTTTCAAAATATTAATTTTGGCCGAAACAAACCAAATACATACGTGTTGAAAATCTTGTTTCTTCTACTTTCCGATAAAGTTTAAGGAGCAAAAATAAACAAAATAATAAAAGAATTAGAAACACATTTATACAAGAACCTAACCAAAAACAGTTTTTTTGCGAATAACTCGAAATTTTGAAGGTGAACGGTAAATATTTGAAACTGATGATGTCCTCAAGAAGGACTTAATTAATTACACGCTGTTCACTGTAACAGCGTGTAATTAACATTTTTGGTTCATTTGAACTAAGAAAAAATAAGATTTTGCATATTTTTGGTTGCCCTGATCATAACAATATCGTTGTGTGCAAGTATGCATCTATCTGTAAATATGCGCTTATGTATATTTGTAATACATTCCTCCTAAGTAATAATGACTTTTATTTGTATTTTCTGCGTATAAATATTACAGTTGTTTACAATTGGGTGTGTATACAACATCCGTGTACACACACCCATATAAACTCGCATACAAACGTTAAATTTACGTATGTTTAGCCACAAACATTTGTTGCTTTTTTGTTTTTTTTTTATCTAGTGTAATGTTAAGGTCATTGTCAATAATTAATGTTGTTGAAAATTCGTATGTTTTATTTTAGTTTTTTGGTCTTTTTAAATTGTGCGTAATAGTAATACTATTACTATTACTAAATTAATGAGATATTTCGTAAACCACCAACTTTAATAAATTTGATTTTAAATCCCTTTATTAACTTTATAGTTGCAAATTATAAAATCCCATTTTCAATAAAGAGTATGTGATAATGTAATTAAATATGTAATAGGAATATATATACATATAATTTTCTATCCGTGGATAGAATGAATTAAAAAAGAATTAAATGAGAATTGTATTTATATATGTAGAATGTACTTAATTTTTGTTTAATATTTCAAGTAAATTCCAAAAAGGAACTTTATATTATCAAAAAATATTTCTTATGCTTTTTTAGAGTTATCTGCCTGTTTCTGTAAATACAAGAGTATTTGTTTGAAAATTTTTTGATGAAAATTAACAAATAAATTTAAATTTTATTTGTTGTTTATCATATAATTTTTTGAAAGAAAGTTTTCTTCTTATTTGCAGCAACAGGCAGTAAATTTTAAAATTATTTTGAAAAATGACAAAGTGTTATAGTAAAAATGACTGGAGGACATCATTAAAAATGTCCAATATACACTCAACATTTTGAGTTATGCCCAAAAAAAGCCGTGTTTAGAATCATTGTATCAACGTAAATAAAAATTAAAATTTTTCCAATGTTTTATTTATTTTTTTTTTAGATTAACCGCAGTTTATTATATATTTTTCATTGAGGTATATTCGTTTTTCTCGAAAAACAATGTTGCGTTATTACAATAACTCGCAATATAACGGTAATTTTTATGTAAGAAATATTTACTTCTTGTTTTTGTTGTTTTCTTTAATTAACAGAACATATTGGTGATCATTTCAGTGGAATATTCTTATAAACGTAGTCGAGAAAAATTTGTCTAAAAATAAAAAAATAAAATTTAGTTGGTTGTTTCACTTAAGATAAGTTTATGATGACAACATCTCTGTTTACTGGAAATATTTAAAAGATGACCAAAGGAACATTTCTTATAGACCCGGAAAAAATTCTCATTCAATTTTTTCGTGATCTGGGCTGTTCTAGCAGAGAAATTTGACGAAAAATTAACTATTCGGATGTAGTTACTCGAGGCTTTCTTAACAAAGGTAATCAAAAATTAACAAAAGGGCAAATTAATAAAATAAAAGAAGCCACACGCAATAAATTAAGTGCTACACAAATAAAAAATAAACTTGACCTTCCTGTCACAATGCAATTTATAATGAACTATTGGAAGATCCTCTTCGCCCATTTACGGTTGAAAAAATGTATGAAGATTGCATATTCCAACAAGGATGACGCTGAAATTCATGTCTCGAACCAATCTAAATCATGAACAAGGCATTCCACTATTAGACTGGCCGGCTTGCAGTCCAATGGAGAATCTGTGGGGGTACATAGCTCGTAGAGTTTACATAATGAAACCATAATTACAATAACGGAGTTAAAACTAAAAATTAGGCAAGCCTGGGAAGAAATTGACAGTGATTTTTTTCAAAAATTAGTCGAATCAATGCCAGATCAAATTTTTCAAGTTATCCAAAACAATGGTTCATTAACACATTATTAATAATGCTAAATTGGTTCATTAATTTAAGTGCGTATATAATAAAATGCCATAAAAAATAGTTATTTATTTTTTAAATAAAGTCAATAAAAAATTTTAAAAATTTATTTGTAGCACCTTAACTATTTTTTAGCCCCATTTTTGGTAAGTTGATTAAAAAAATAGAGGTGCGCTTATATTAATATGCACCAGTGTACATACAACGATGCAATAAATTTGAAAGGTATTTTTGCTGTTAATATATCAAGATTGATTCTTTTCAAATTTTACAAAAACTGAAGAACTTATTCGATTTTATCTCTAATAACTTACTTAAACTTTTCTAAACATTTTTATTTTTGCTCAGAAAATATGCTTCAAATAAAACATAAACTAAAACATTTTGTTTACAAATTATTAATAAATTTAAACAAATATTTAAAAACTATTTGATAACTCGTTTTGTTCAAAACAAAACTTCATTTACGTTCTGTTTTGAAGCAAAATTATATCAAAAACGAAATTTTAAAAAGAAAATTTAAAAGTATTTAATAAATCCTCACCTAATCTAATTAAAAAGCTACGTTCTTCATCATTCTAAATAAATTTTAAAATCTCAAATTTACTTTAAAAATGTGTCATTTTCGAATGAAAATAAAAAGGCAGATTTTGTAGCATGGAGTTATTATACCCTAATTATGCGTTTGTGCTGCTGTTTGCAACGCGCAGAAAAAATATTCCAATACCTACCTTAAAGTATATCAGTCGACTAAGAATCATTTTCTGAGTCGATTTAACGATAACCGTCCATCTGGAATGCTGGCTGGTTGTGTGTCCATGTAAACCTTGTACACAAAGTACAAGTTGCAATTTTGAAGCTAAGTCGATGAGATTGGTTATTATCGGTTCTTTATTTCACTTAGCTCCATACAAATGTGCATAAATAAGTTTTATGTAATCATAAATCAGTGTGACAAACTTTTGCAAGATCAATCCATAACTTACCATAGTTCCCATATAAACCCCTCTTCCGAAAATCGCTTTAAATCCTATATTAATATTAGTGTCAAGATAATATTTAAGATTTTATGGGTTTATGAATCACATTTAAAAATTTCCAAATAATTGGTCAGAAATTGACCTCAGTTTTATTAAAGAATTTAATAAAAATAAAAATCTCTAAAATTGGATACGAGTTCTGTGGAACCCGCGTTCAAAAGATAAACTTGAATACTTGAATGCTACGTTTGTGTATAGATTTATATAAATCGAAATGCTCACAGCGCACACTGGTCAAAAATCTACTTTTTCTAGCATAAATTCAAAAAGCATTGTTACAAATTCAAAAGCATTGTTTGAGGTTATATTGAAGCCATTTTATCTAAAATTAACAATAATAATTCTGGTCACCAGAAAAATCCTCTCTTTATCACGAATAAGTGGACTACATAAATTTGACGAGCTGCCACATCTAAATTTTTTGTGGGCCCTTTTTAGGCAGTTACTTCAAGTTATCTAAAAGTTATTTTTTTTTGTCCGCTCAATAGTTTCAGAGTTATTCGGAAATTAGTAATGAAAAAATTCATTTTCCATGCCATATTGATAAAATGTTTCTTTCTAAAACTTGTTACCGCCTTAAAAAGGGAAATATTTGACATGTCCATAAAAAAAGACAAGACTTGATGGAAAAAAATAGCGAACACTTTTACGTTTTTATGTTCGTGCTAGTTCATGTCTTGATAAACAACCCATATGACCACAAAACTCAAACATAACGCCAAATACACGACTTATATAAAATTTAAAATAAAGGTATTAAAGTGCATCTTCTAGGCTGTAATTTACATTCGCTTTTAAATAAAAATTTTAAAAATAATATTAAACACCAAATTTAGTGCCCTGCCAGACTGTCAAGATTGCAACATTATATTTCTTAATATATGTTCTTCGTTACAAACAGGAAAGCCATAAATATGCATTTATTTTATTTTTTTTTTTTTGTACGTTGAATAAAATATTTATCCGTTTCGGAACAAATAAAGTATTTTGGCATCAATTTGTGAGTGCGTATTTTTAATATATATATATATATATATATATATATATATATATCACCCTTAACGGCATATTTTTGCATATCGTGAATTATAGATCGTATTTTGACATTTTGAAGATAATCTTTTTTCATATATCTTGGGAAGTTATTAAAATTTGATTTGGGATGTATAGAAAAAATAAAAAGATTGAAAAATATTTAGTATTTAAATTAATTTTAATGGATATCGCTAAAGTTTGCTGAAAATCTCTAAGGAGCTTGATTTAAAATTACAAATCATGAAGTTTTAAGAACAGATTTATTGAAGCCATTTTTGAAATATAATATAGAGGATGCACAGTACTTTGTCCCATAGACAAAAATCGAAATAAAAACATTTTTCAAATTGTGTTGAGATATAAATTTTTAGAAAGGTAACAATATAATTCATATAATTTTAAAAAACATTTTAGGAATAATTATTTTTGTAGCTTCGAGTGGGCGTTAAAATCAGTGAATTTAAAGCAAATATAAATGAACAAAAGAGATGGTTTTAAACTGCTTAAGAAAAAAATTGTCAAAAATTAATTTTTCGATAAAATGTATTGAAGTTTGGTTTTTTTAATACTTCAGTATATTTTTAAATTAAAACTAATGTAGATATTTTTTATTTCAAAACTAAAATTACTTAACTTTGATGAAAAATATAAAAAAAACAATATTATAAAATATTATAAATTTGTTTAATGTATGTAATTTTTCACAGTTATTTAATAGACTATTTTTTGTCACATCTATAAAAAACATTAAATTGAAAAAGTGTCCGATTTCCTATTTTTACTTGAATTTAAAAGAGTTCTTAATGTTAACATAATTAATTTTGTTAAATAATAATATTTAAAAATATTTCAAAACTTAAAAAATAATTAAGAGAAGGAAAAATATAATTTTTTTGACTCAATATAGTACGCCTAAGTGCACAAGATGGCGCTAATTGTAGGGCATTTTTAATTTTTATGTAAAAGTTACATAAGAAAAGAAAGAGGAATTATTACCTATTTTTTGCCACAACTAAAAAAATTTATTTAAAAAATTGATAAAATGTTTTTTTCTTACTCCAAAGTCTAGGAATTGTGTATGTTAAAATATTTCGTGATATTAAAACGATATTACTTCAAAATTTAATACAATATTGAAAACTAATAAAAATACAAAATTTGAGCCGAAGATCGGGAAAACCTTGGTATATTAATTAGATACTGAAGACAAAATGTATGTGCAGAAGTTAAAATAATATTAGAAAATGACAGAGGTTGGGAGAGACAGATATAACTTTCTCCTATTAAATCAAATATTGTCTGACCCATAAAAATCTAACGGCTATCGCAAATTTTGATACTACTTTAGACAGTATTTTAGAAGAAAATGTTTTTTCTCTCATTCCAGTGTATAAGGGAAGTAGACGTGTCCTTGCACCGATTTCTTCAAAACTTTGTACATATTCAATTTGAGTCCAAAGCAATATATGTACTAAGTTTCAATTTTCTAAGTCATCTCCTTTTATTTTTCAGCTAGTATTTTAGCTGAAAATAAAAAAATGTCCTTGCTCCAATTAAAAAATAAATTAGCCGACACAAAAGTAAGCTGTTTCTAAGGTCTACTATAAATTTTGGTAAAGTTCCGTCCACTATTTTAGAAGAAAGTGAGTTTTTTTTTTAATTTCTGGATATATGAGAGGTAGGCGTGTCCTATATTATTATTAAGAGTAAGGTAATATACACACCAAGGTTCAATTTTCTACGACAACTCCTACTATTTTTGTCGCATCGTTATTTGGGATCAAAGCACTCAATAAAGTTTTTATGTAATAAATTGGAATTAAAAATAAGTCTTTTTGACAAAGTTGATGGAAAACTTATTGTATTATTTTTATAAAACTATTTTTTAAAATGTAAAACAAAAATTAAAAGGAAACAATTTTACAAAAAATTGTGTGTTTTTAGTAGTTTCAAAAATACATATGCACATACACAAACAAATTATCGAATATGTGTATTTTTTTGACAGTTCATCTTATACGATAGTTGGGTAGAGAAATCTCATCACAACAGTCTCATAATACTTCTTATAATTAGGGTTGTCAGATTTTTTTGAGCCTCTGTTGCCAAATTTCTAAGCAGAAATCACCAAAAATCAACAAATGTATATTTTTAATTTGGTTTTTTAAAGAAAAAATAGAAAGTTAACAAAAAAGTTTTAGTGTCGCATAATTTTTAGTGATTCAAGTTTCACATGTAAATTCAGCTGCAACAAAGCCAATGATAATTGCAGTATCTAATAGTAATTTAATAGTAAATTAAATTATAATTTAAAATGCATTTTCTGACATACTTACATATATCTCCATTTTAAGGTAACAACTTTAAAAATGTATTGATATTTGTTTAAAAAAATAATTCTAATATTTTATAATAATTTTGTTTTCTTATACTGTTTCCACTATGTTGAAACTTAAAATACTCATATTTGAATCTACACTTGATATAATTTTCTCAGACAGCAAATTTGACACTCTCTACAGAAATGTCTGTTACGTGTTATATTGTTTAAATATTAGTATAAGACTTTGTTTTATTGAAAAAATTCATTTTTGTTTAAAAATTACAAAGATCATTTTTTTTATTTTTAGAGCACACCTTTCGTTTTAACATTTATTGCGCATAAATCATTTTTTATATCATATTTCTGATTTCCCTGGTCATAATTAATAAAATACATTCAATTTTACAATTTCTTTAATTATTATTTTGGAATTTCCTCCAAAAAATTGGATTTTTGACCAGTGTGCAGCTGAAAACTAGATCTAGGACTTCTTAAACTCAATTAGCACGAAAAAAAAAATAATCTATTACCTTTTAGCACTTTTCGAATTATTTTTGGTATTTTTTTAGCAACTTTTGCACATGCTTTTCTTAATTTTTAGTTGTTGTACTATAACAAGTTAGAGCACTATATTCGGTTATGCCAAATATTTTATACCTTTAACCATTTTATGCCTTAATGTATGCTTTTATATTTTCACATTTATACTTAAAAAAAATCTAAATTTTTCTCAAAAAAAAAAAAAAAAAAAAAAAAGAACAACAACAACAACACTGGTAGTTTCTGATGGTGACTAAACTTATATACATATGTTTGCATGTAGATAAATGCTTGTACAAAAAAACAGCAACACTGAAAGTCATTTCAATTACTAATGAACCGATTTTATTCATTACCTCTGAAAAAACGTTTCAAAAAAGGATTCCGAATTTTCTGTGCAAAAACGAAGTTGCTATAGGGTCTTAAAAAAGTCGAAAACAAATAATTTTTAGAGGTCTTTTCGATTTTTTGGCAATATTCCAGCCCTTAATGGACCGATTTTGCGGCAATCTAAGGGATATTCCCTGTAATTTGATGTATGAAACATATATATCCAATAAATGAGGCTCTCTAAACACTGACTTCAATAGACAGAAGGACGTTGTTATATCCACTTCACTATCAATAAGGATCCAAAAAAATATATACTTTTTGGGGGTCTTAGATGAATATTGTAGAAATTACAAAACAAATGTCAAACTTCTATGTACGAGTATATATCCTTTACACCTGTGCTGAAGGGTATAAAGACATTATCAGTCGTAACTAATGCGATCTTTAAAGAGTGTGTTTAGCAAAATAAACTTTGTAAAAACCAACACAATTACAGACAGTTAACCTAACTCTTACATAAAATTTTGTCAGGTATATAATCTATAATTGTTTTGTTATAAGAAATAATTACGATAAAATAACTTATTAATTTTTAAGTATAGTTTGCGATTTAGTTATAAACGTAACTAAATGGATGTCGTAAATTAAAATAAAACAAAATTATACTTATGTTCGAATCTTCTTGAAAATTAAAATATTTGTAAACAACTTAGTACCCAATTTAAAACATCGTAATTATATATATATATATATATATATATATATATATATATATATATATATATATATATATATATATATATATTTTTTATATATATAATATGAATAACAAATTATTGAAAAGGTAAAACATGATTTTTCTATATTTTTATATTACTCGTATGTTCAAGACACATTACTTTTTTACTTTTTTTTGAAGAACTAAATGAATTTAAACATCACTGTTCACGTTTGCCAAAATATTTTCACAAATTTTTTATTTAAATAAAAATTTCAGACAAACACTTTTTAATTCAAAAAATACAAATTTTAAATATATAGAATTTTTGAACAAATATGAATTTCATTCATAATTTTTAATTTTTTGTTTTAATAGTTCTTGTGGATCCCTACAAAGAATACGCTTACATGTGTAGGTTATCTCTTTAAGAGATATTTTTTTCACTCATTTTTAGTCTCCTTTTTTAGGCTTTTTAACTTGGCGAGCTTAATATTAGCCATAGTTTTTTTATTATTCATCGGATTCCTTACAAAATTCTAAATAATATTGTTGCAAGAATCGCAGAAATATATAGATTATATAAAAAAATTATATTAATCTGAAGTTGGTACTTTAAAAAAAAATCATATTTTTTGGATTTTTTTTCAACAAAAAGTGGCAATATTTTTTACTTAAAAATTTGGTTTTTGTCCAGGACCATATAATTTTCTTTTGATGTTTTCAAAAGGAATCTTAATGTAGATGTGTGTAAAGTAAACCCAAAGGCGCTTGGGAAAACGACCTCCCCTCAAGTCCCACCAAGTTTTCCACAATAAACCACTGCAGACGTATTTATTTTAATGGAAAATTTGCAAAATCAGCTTAAAAAGGTAGAAATTAAAAAAAAAAAAAAAATAGAACTGGAAAAATTAAAACTGGAAACTGAGGAGAGAATAAAAATATATGAAATGGAATTGAAATATAAAGATAAATAAAGGATAATAATTGTATTGTATTGCACAGTGGGGCAGACACAAAATTTTTTGGAAATAAATATGTAACTTCTGATCGGCTGGTTGGATTTTCATGAAATTTGGTATAGGCATAGCAGAGGAGTGTACAATGTTAAGTTTGGAAGGGGGCACAACAAACCCCTCAGTGGCGGAGCTAAAGGGGCTCAAAGTTAGGTACCTCTAACATAAAAAATTTTTAATCACTTGCCAAATTTTTGTTTCTGGTTCGATTTCAAATATTTTTATATATTATTGTAGACCCTGACAAGACCTATAAAATATAAAAATATGCTTACATGTCCTATTTGTCTCTTATGGTTTTCGAGTTATTTGCGTTTGAATTTTTAAGCACCATAATTTTGCATGTTCCTGGTACAGTTTTTTCATATATATCCTTGTATTTCCGACCGATTTCATTAGTTTTTTTTCTTAAGTAGTTAAAGAACAAAACTATATATTGAATAAAAAAATTTGAAGTCGATATCTTTACCTAGTCCAAAAATAAACGATTTTGAATTTGAAAATTGCAAAAAAGACGACTTTTTGTGTTTTTTTAGCCGAAAAAGTATTTACACTCTTTTTTATCTAAAATAAAATTTTCTTTAGCAATATATAATAATTTTGCACTTTTCTGAAAGGCAGCTTCACAGAGATGACTTTAAGATAAAAAAACAAGCCCAATAACTAAATTGGTCATGGTACACACCCTCCCGAATTCGACCCATTTTATATGAAAGTTTTGATTTTAGACCATATCCCAATCCCAAAGCACGAATCGACAAACGGAATCTATTTAAAGAATCTTCAATATGTTGTTAAAAGTTTTAAATAAAAATCCACGGGACTTCGGAAAACTGTGGATTCTATAGCCAAAAATGTAAAAAATTCCGTTTTTGGCAATTTTGATTAGTTTCTTTGAGAATTCAGGAAAACCCTACCTCTGGTTGAAATTTGGTTAACGCGCTTTTATTTATATTAATAAGATTTCATTAAGATATCTTTATAAACAAATATGTTATTACATTTAAAAAAATTGTATTTTCTCCAAAAACCCCAAATTGGGCCTTTTGTTTCGTTTATTTCTAAATAGCGAAAGAAAATTAAGCTTTAGCATATATAATTTCCGATCTTTTGCAAAAAGATTCAAGTCAATATCATGCCTCATTTCAGAAGTATGCGTGTTTAAACTTATATATTTCCAATTTATTGTATATATGACTATATTTTTACAAACTTGCAACTTTTGTCTTTAGTTTTGCGTGAACAATTATTTAGAAAATTATGAATATTTCTGTATACTTTTAGTAATATCTATACACAAAATATTTTTATAAAAATAATTAATAAATATTTTTTATTTTTAATAGGGTTGCCACATTTCCCAAACTTAAGTAAATCTTTATCCTTTTCTAAGTATTCATATATTTCTATTAATGAATTTAAAATAACAAAACAAGTAAAAAATTTATATTTTAACTTAATCAATAAGTATTTTATTAGTTTACATGTTTGTATTAGTTTACATTTCCGGTGATACCTAGCCACAGCATTTATCATTACTGATGATTCAAAATCTATATTTTTATGAGCTAGTGACAATGCACAGGTAATATCCTTTCCGGTGATACATATAATATCAATGAATTGACTCTTTCAGATATTTTACCTAATAAAAATTCAGACAATACCTGTAAATATATATAACTGTGCGACATATCTAATAGATATATATAAATGCGCAGCTAATCCTTATCAACATCATAACGAAGTTGATTACCATGGTAATTACATTCAAACATGAACAATTGTGTTATGTTCTGTGGAGTATATCTAAAAATGATCTTAATCGTTTAGAAGCTATAGTGGAATTCATAAAAACTACATATCATGCAAAAGTCGACGTGATTGGTAAATCTCAGATAGAGAGCTTTTTAAAGTTGTATGACGTAAAAATGAAGTCCTTGAATCTGCGTATTAACAGATTAAAAATTAAACATTCCGACTGGATGGATACTGATATAGAAATATCGGTGTGCAAAATATCAACTGGAGCATCCTGCAAAACATATGATGATTTAAGTACAAGATTTAAGAAGAAAACACTGTCCCATAAGCTTTCTATAATTTAAAATGAAGAAGTTTCAGTTACATTCAAAGCAATGTTAAAAAAGGAGAAGCAACCTAAGAGTGCAATTAATATTGCTGAAATACTGCCAACTGCATCACCAAAATGTCTTAAATAGATTGCCGAAAGAAATATCAAATTTTAAGAAAAGCTCTGCTTGAAAAGGGACACTCAATTCTACCATCATACAAGGATATTCAAGAAAAAAGCAAACTATTTTACCATTTATTTCGGTTACCGAAAAGGAAGCATGTGTGGAGCTATCTTCAATACAGCAGAATACAGTTACCAGGATAGTTGCAGATTTTTCTGCAGATCAGTTGGAAAAAGTAAATAACAGCGACATAGTATTAATCTGTAAGTGGGGATGTGACGGACTATCAGCCCTTCCTGAATACAAGCATGCTAGTGGGAGTAAGAAAATGGCGGATTATAAAAGCGTACTTATAGCATCTTTGGTGCCATTAAGAATGTGATCTTATTCCTTAAAGCAATCTTCATCAAAGTGTAAAAACTCATTTGAAGATATATGGCTTAACACCACTCCAGGATTAAAATATTTTTGCAGACCAATTTGGTTCGAATACACAAGGGAGTCGAATACAACAACAAAGGATTTAGTGGAATATATTAAAGATGAAATAAATGATTTACAACCTCTTTCAATAACCATAAACCAATACACATTCGACATATCCTTTCAACTTAGTCTAACAATGATTGATGGAAAGGTTAGTAATTCCATTACGGAAACATCTTCTTTTTGGAAATGCTCACTATGTGATGAGACAAAATCACAATTTTCTAATATTGGTAAAGCAAGGAGTATTAATGATTAATTTCTGTCTTTCGGAATATCTTTACTTCACGTCAGAATACGGTTCATGGAGCATTTTCTGCACATAGCATATGATTTAAAGTATAGAAGTGTGCCAGAAAATTTAACAAAACCTACCAGAAGCAACGAGGATTTAAAAACACTTAGAATATGTGAGAAAAGTAGAATCCAGGATGAATTCAGAGAAAAGACGGTATTAAACATCGACAACCCTCTGCCGACTGGTGGTAGTACAAATGATGGAAACACAACAAGAAGATTTTTAGGAAATTTCGGAGCTACATCAAAAATAACTGGTATTAATAAAGAGTTACTTGAAAGGACTAACATACTATTAATGGCAATTAATAGTAAGCACAAAATTAACTCTGCTCGATTTGGAGAATACTTGTTTCTCTATATTCATGGAAAGAAATGACACCAACAGTACATAAAATATTGTGCCATGGCGAAATTATAATTGAACGAAATATTCTTCCACTTCGAGAGCTTACAGAAGAGGCTCAAGAAGCAAGAAACAGAGATTTTCAATTATTCAGCTCCAGAAAATGCTCCAGAACGTCACAAAACGAGGATATTTTTAATAGCCTATTGTTATCATCAGACCCTGTACTATCATCAATGAGAAAATACTGAAGACTTGAAGGACCTTTATTATCTTTTAGATATGTATACAGATACAATATATTAGAAATAGAATATTTATTAAGGAAGATGATAAATACCAAAAATAATAATATTGATTAAGTTAAAATAGACATTTTTTGTTTGTTTTGTTATTTTAAATTCATTAATAGAAATATATGAATACTTAGAAAAGGATAAAGATTTACATAAATTTGGGAAATGTGGCAACCCTATTAAAAATAAAAAATATTTATTAATTATTCTTATAAAAATATTTTGTGTATAGATATTAGTAAAAGTATACAGAAATATTCATAATTTTCTAAATAATTATTCACGCAAAGCTAAAGGCAAAAGTTGCAAGTTTGTAAAAATATAGTCATATATACAATAAATTGGAAATATAAAAGTTTAAAGGCATATGTTTCTGAAATGAGGGATGATATTGACTTGAATCTTTTTTCAAAAGATCGGATATTATATATGCTAAAGGATGAGCTTAATTTGGAATACATATTTTTAAAATTTCTTTCGCTATTTAGAAATAAACCAAACAAAAGGCCCAATTTGGGGTTTTTGGAGAAAATACAAATTTTTTAATTGTAATAACATATTTGTTTATAAAGATATCTTAATGAAATTTACAGGAAATATGGATCTTATTAATATAAATAAAACCGCGTTAACTAAATTTCAATCGGGGGTAAGAGTTTCCTGAATTCCAAAAAAAAAAAAAAAAAAAAACTAATGAAAATTCCCAAAAATGGAATTTTTTACATTTTTGGCTATAGAATCCACATTTTTCCGAAGTCCCGTAGATTTTGATTTAAAAGTTTTAACAACATATTGAAGATTCTTAGAATATATTCCGCTTGTCGATTCGTGCTTTGGGATTTGGGAAAATATGGTCTAAAATCAAAACTTTCATATAAAATGGGTCGAATTCGGGAGGGTGTGTACCATGACCAATTTAGTTATTGGGCTTGTTTTTGTCTTAAAGTCATCTCTGTGAATCTGCCTTTCAGAAAAGTGCAAAATTATTATATGTTGCTAAAGAAAATTTTATGTTAGACAAAAAAGGGTGTAAATACTTTTTCGGCTAAAAAAAACACAAAAAGGCGTCTTTTTTGCAATTTTCAAATTCAAAATCGTTTATTTTTGGACTAGGTAAAGATATCGACTTCAAATTTTTTTATTCAATATATAGTTTTGTTCTTTAACTACTTAAGAAAAAAAACTAATGAAATCGGTCGGAAATACAAGGATATATATGAAAAAACTGTACCAGGAACATGCAAAATTATGGTGCTTAAAAATTCAAACGCAAATAACTCGAAAACTATAAGAGATAAATAGGACACGTAAGCACGTCTTTTATAGGTCTTATCAGAGCCTACAACAATATATAAAAATATTTGAAATCGGACGAGGAACAAAAATTTGGCAAGTGATTAAAAATTTTTCATGCCAGAGGTACCTAATTTGAGCCCCCTTAGCTCCGCCCCTGAGGGGTTTGTTGTGCCCCGCTCCCAAACTTAATATTGTACACTCCTCTGCTACGCCTATACCAAATTTCATGAAAATCCAACTAGCCGATCAGAAGTTACAGATTTATTTCCAAAAAATTTCGATTCTGCCCCACTGTGCATTCGTGCAAGTTTATGGCCAAACATAACTTTTCGTCTTTCAAAGTTATAGGTTATCTTGATAAAGAACCCATATGACCACAAAATTTAACAATGACAACAAATATACGACTAATATAAAATTTAAAATAATTGTCTTAAAATATATTTCTTAAGCTGCAATTTACATTACTGCTTTTATAATTCTAGCTCCAATTTAATAAAAATGTTGAAAATAATACGAGTATTAAACTACCAACTTAAATGCCTTGTCAGACTGTCAATGTTGCCATATTACTTTTTTTATTATATGTTCTTGATTACGTGGTCTGTTGCCATTTCAAAATTCACTCACTTTTTACCATTTTTTAAATTATTGTTTTTAAATTTCTGCAAAAAATAGTATTTTTGATCAAGTGCATCCCCAGAAATAGATTATTTTTATACATGTTTACATTGCATCCATGGAAACAAAGTTTTTTTTTTTTTTGCAGGATGGACATTCTTTCTTTACAATGAATTCTATCTAAGCTCTCTTGCTAAAAATTAAATTTCATTGGAAAGCATTCATACTTTCACAGCAATCATTACAGCAACGAGTTCTCTGGAACTTCATCTGATAATTTTCAGAATTAAAAATTAAAAATAACGAGATTAGTCGTTTATTGAAATCTTCATTGACCTTTCAATTGCGTATCCATCTCATTCTTGGTTCAGAAATTATCAATAAAATTCGTATGTAAATTTACATACATATGTACATAAAAATCAATAGTATAATATTAACTGATATTATTTGGTCAAGTTTAAAAGCTACATACTTCAAAATTGGCTTTAATAAAGATCCGATTTTTAAATCTTCATAAATAGTTGCTAAAAAACAATTTTTAGTTGAGGGTTTTAACCAACTTGGTAGTAAACAATAAAATTAATTTTGAAAACTAAATATTTTTGGATCTAACAATTCAATTTGAAAAACTTCTTATTGTGTACAAACAATAGCTTCCAAATGTATAAATATATCCTAACTATGCTTTGAAAATAACAAAATATGCTTTAAATATGCTCTTAAAATCGCTATACACAAAAATATGCTGATAAGGCTGAAATATGCAAAAATATGTACTTACAAAACGATGCCAAATGCTTCGTTTGTTGTGAAACGGATAAATATTTTATCGATGGCTTCATTCAAAGTACAGGAAAAACCATGTAATTGCATATTTGTGGTTTCCCTGCTAATAGGTAATAGAGAAATGCATACATATGACTATGAATTTTAAACACACATACTTGCATGTAGAAAAGCTTTCAAACTAAATAAACTAGAAAAGCTTTTTGCTTAAGCAAATGAAAATAATATTGATTAATTTCATTCAATGAAAACAAAAACCAAAAAGATTGTATTAATAAACCATACATTCAATTAAATGAATTTTATAAACCACAAAAATAAAACAACAATTATTTGTTGGAGTTGTTGAGTGTTGAGTTAAATAATTTAAACTTAAAGCCAAGAGTAATGCAACATTAGACAATAGACATTAAAAAGGTTTCTTGGTTTTGACTACTAACTCTGTCTTAAGCCAATAACAACAACAAGACAGACAGATATACAAACAGCAAGCTCCACCACTAATACCATTAAAAGTTTCTTTATTATTATGTATGAGTACTTTTTTCATATTATTTTCCACTGTACAGATCAAGTACAAGCTATAAAAAGGCCAAGATAGTTTTCTGGCGGTTCAGTCCAAACGCAAAGTTTTACAAAGTCATTGAGAACGAAACGGGGTGCAAATTAAAAAAAAAAGAAACAAAAAATAAACAAGTTTAATAAAAAGTTTAAATAATTAAATAAAATAATTAACTATAAAAGGTTTTAATAAACGTTTGGAAAAATAGTGGTGAATTTGAAAGTTTTGTAAGAAAAAAATCTTTTAAAATTCAATGAAAAATTTACAAGAAGATAAAACATCTAAATAAGCAAATTTTATTATAAATTAAAAAGCAACAAAGCTAAACAATGCTAGTGGTAGGTTGAATTTTTAAAATAAAAGTAAACAGAAAACAAGATTTTCATTAAAAAAAAAAAAAAATGTCTTTAACAACAATACTACAATCAATCATTTTTAAAAGATCAACGAAAAAGGTCAAAGTTAAAAAAATTATAATTACTTACATTAAATGAAAACTTCAACAAAGCAATGAATTTTAAATATTTTTTATCATGCGAGTACAAAAAAGGAGAAAAGAAAACATACTTATTATCATTAAATTAACTAAATTCCTGGAGAAAAAAATTAAATATAAAACAAACTCATGTAAAAAATTTATTATAACTTGAGTGTTAATGTATCTAAGAATATAAAAATCTACTAGTACGTATGTGTGTGTGCTTATGCAACTGCTACTTACTTACTACTTGCTATATCTATTCATAGCAAGTGAACAACTTGGTGTCTTTTTGTTTTTGGTCTAAAAGTGAATTTGCATACATTAACGTATTTACTCACACTAAACTATGGCACTCACTATATATTCTACGTTTACTTTATTCAACAGTTGTCCAAATGATTTAAGTGCTTTCCGTTACCAAGCTACACATACAGCTGCGGTCAATAAAATAGCACCACATAATATATTATATTTTAAACAAGTATTTTACAAAAACTATTAAATTTATTTCCCATCTATGCACTAACATAAGAATAAGTAAAATAAAAAGTAAAAATTTCACAGAACTTTTGCGAAAAAAATATAAAATATGTGAAATACTATGAAAGTTGTCAATCAAAAAAAAAAAAAAAAAGATAGCACCAATCTTTAATTTGTTGGAATAAGTCTTAAATTACCAATGAAACAAATTAAATTAATTAATGTTATTATGTCTGATGACTAAATTAATATTTTAGTATTAAAACATTTGTTCTTCTGCTCCCTTACGTAGTGTCTATATTAGATAATCTTTTATCAAGACAAACGTCAAAATTAATTAGAATTTATATAATGTGGCAACAGTTACACAAAAACAGCAATAAGGCGAATTCATTAATGTTTTTTATATTTATATTATTATAATCAGCTGTCCAATTGAGGTTACCATAGATTTATAAGTAGATATTTATGTGAGAGGAAAAAACCTGGTTTAATTGTAAAAAACCTAATTCATGCAACAATAAAATACATGTAGTCATATATATTTTGTTTTTGTGTTTTTATAAAAATGAGTATTTTTTGGAAAATTTAATTCGAAGTGCCTCTCACATAAACTTCTAGTTATATTCTATGAAGGTTACCTTGTATAGATTCGTTGAAGTTTGTTTTGAAAAAAATTTGTCTAATATAGACACTACGTTATTAGCATTAATACTTGATTTTCCTTTATCCCCGAATTTTTTATTTTTTTTTTTAATTCTTAGCTTAAAATTGTACGGCAAATATCATTACACATTAGCCAAAAGGCTTTTCTTATAGTATTTTGTATGCCGATAGTATTTTTGAAAATTCCGAACGTATCTTTTTAATTAAATTATCATATGGGGCTGTGTTTTCTACCTCATTACAAGGACCTTACTTCTTCAAAACCATATTAACGTTAATCAACTTCTGGGTTTTGGGTTATTGGACCTATATTAAGTGCACTTCCTTCGAGTCTTATAAAATTATGATTCTATTAAGTATTTATAGTTAAACAAAGTTTTCCTTAACAAACTATAGTAACAGTATCCTGATATTCGAGAACAACTGTCCTTGCTACATTTGAGAATAATTTTGGACACATTTGATTACATTTTCCTTTTTAAAAATACCGCTCGTTACTTTTACATGCTGTTTGTGCTTCTTAAGTAGCATCCCAGCAAAAACTTTGCTTTCCTGGTAAGCTAGCAGATGTAATTGGAAACAAAAATAAACTACTTATTTTTTGCCTGAATAACTAGTTATTTTTGTTCGACTTGTCCACAAATTCATGTAGTTATTTTTTGACTCTAGGGGTACTCAAAAATATGTACCTAAACGAAAACAAATATAAAAAAAAAACAAAAGTCAGTGAGACTCGAACTTGGATACAAACTAATCACTCGTTTTTAATGACTAACGTCTTACTCAATACACCATCTCGCACATAGCATCATAAGCGACAAAAACTCTATTTAGTTTAAAATATCTTTTTAGTCATTTTGTTATAAAAAACTAACAGCTTCAGAATGGGGTTGAACCAACAACCTTCTGGTTGTTAATCCGGCGCTCTAGCCAACTCACCCACGTGATTGCAGTATTACTGCGCTATGATACTATTGAGTACTTATTAATGTAATACAGAGTAGGCAAATAATAATGACACCTCATTGCCAAGAAACTACTTTAATAAGTAGTTGTTATTACCGAAAACCAAAAAGTTTTTGTTGGGATAATACAAAAATTTCTGGAATGTCGTACTAAGCCTTTAACCATAAAAGTTTAAATAGTAGGTCAGTAGCAAATAGATTCAATATTTTGTTAGAACGTAATATCATTTCTGATCAATCAGTCACTAAAATTCTTAATTTCAATATAAATATTTTATTCAGAATTATTTTTATATAAAGATAAAGTCCAAATCGATCGTACAATGTTTGACTTTATCTATTTTAACCAATAAATATTAAAATAATTCTTTATTGTAGTAAATCTGTCACAAATTGATCTAGATAGCCGTTTTATATGATTTTACTAAAAAGAAACCGATATATAAAATTTTGTTTAATAATTTCTAATGATGGTGCTATTATTTTGGCTGCTTTACATCAGAGTTGTTTTTCAAAAAACTTTTAATATTTCATGAAATGTAAACATTTCTCAGAAAAAAGGACCTATGTAGAGAAACAGTGCCTCAAATAACAACTTTATCAAATATTTCAGGATAAAATATCTACAAATAAAAAGTAATTGAAGGTAGGTCTTGTGGTGCTATTATTTTGACCGGCATTGTACGTACTACTTACATACATACTTTCATTGTCTGGTTAGTGGATTGTCGTAAGGTGTTGTTACACTTAAATATTCACATAATTTGGTTAAAATCTTTAATTTAAAGTGGATTTTCCAGTCTAATAAAGTTCTGCTATAGGAGTGTGTTTGCATGTGTATGTAGTGTGTATGCATGTGTATGAATACAAATGTATTTTACTTACACTAACATAAAATAATTGGTTCAAATCAAAAATTTTTTTCTGAAAAGTTTATTATTTTTTTTTTGCTTTTGCAATTTTAGTTGAAAAAATATAAAGCTATAACTTGAAAACCTGATTTGAAATATGAAATATGACTTTAATTGAGTTTCAATATTTAATAAATTCTAATTTTTTCTTTAGTCATTTGTGATCGTTTAACAATCACTTCAGAGTTGCATATACATATGCAACTATTTTGATATTATAGTTTAAATTAAACTAGGGGTTTATTTAAATCACTAAATTATTTTCTTTATCTATACTTTTGTTTAATGGTACTTTTTAAGATACTTCATCTCAATAGATTGAATTTGAATAACCAATGTAAATTAAAATTTTAAATGTTTTATAGTTTTATTAGCGTATAAGCCTGTTAAGCTATGAACAAATATCATAATAATAAAAATATGCACAAAAAAATCCGAAAATATTTAATAAAAATAAATATGAAAAACATTTTGACGCTTTTCCTCTCCCTAATCGAAATTAAAAGATTTGAAGCCGTTAGACTGTGATGGGATAATAATGCTTAAAGTATTAAATTAGTAAACCTTTTAAAATAAAAAGAAAAAAAAGCGCTTAAATGCGCTCTCTGATCGAAATACAAAATCAGTTTCCTATAGGATAGTTCTTTGCTCCCCAATAGGATTTGATGTAGACGGATATTAATGATTCAAGGCTATAATGAAAAACAATTAATTTTAATTATTAAATAATTCAATTTAAATGCAATACATTTTTGAAAAATTCTTTCCCCTTCGATTTTAATTTTATTTTAATATATGTAAAAGCAATATTTTTACCACAAAATACAATAGTAATTGTTCTGGGACAAAGTAATCTGCTATTTTTATTATTATTTTTTTTTTTTAGAAAAAATACCACGAATTTGTTCATACAAAATTTTAATTTTTTCATAATATTTTAGTTATTTAACTTTTTTGGTAATTCTAATTCAGTAATATGTAACTTTAAGTATTCATAACTCTATAATTATATGTCGGATTTTATTAATTTAAAAACCAGAATAAGGCTTGCTATAATAAGTATTGTAAATAACATTTAAAAGTAATGTTTTTGCTAAAGATTCACTCGCAACAAGAATACAATTTTCAGATGCATTTCTAAGAAATTTTTACCTTTTCTTTAAATATTTTTTATTTTAAAAATATAAATTTACAAAAAAAAAAAAAACTACAAAAATTATAAAAAAAATTATATTTGTATGAAAAAATCTATAAGAGTATTATATATATTTTTTTGATGTCGACCATTCTGTCCCAGAACAATTTATATTGCAATTTTTTGTAAATATTATAATTATTATAATATCAAAGGTACACAAAAATTGAAAGGTTGCAAATTAAAAAAAAAAAATGCATCCTAAAATTGCAAAAATTATGCATGCATTTTAAAGTAGTAATATTATTTTTAAATTATTATTTTTAAAGGGAACATATTCATCTTCTAGTTGCAACATAAATAATTAAAGACAGCTTATAGAGATATTGGTGTTTAAAATTACAGAATATTTCGATTTTTTTTTTGTCTTTTCGAAAAGTAAAAATCGTGGATAAATTCAAAAAAAAAAAAAGAAAAAAAATTAAATAATAATAAAATGGAGATATTCAAATGCCTCCCTAGAGTATTTATATACCAAATATTTTAGAAATCTGAAGACCTAAGAAAATTTTTTGAGCGTTCTTTCTTTTAGTTTTTGGTGATTTTTATAATTGCAAACTACTTTGTGGAACTAATTAAAATTTACTCAGTATATTTGGCTTTGCCATTGTTAATTCCTGCAAATAATTTAAACATAAACAAAGTTATAGTCAAAAATGTGACTCAGCATTTAACAAATGTCATTTCGCTAAACAAAATCTAAATAATATATAGTTCGTTGTTGTCCGGTCACAAAAAAAAAAAAATATATATATATATAAATATGACCCTCTTCATTCAAAAATAATTTATAAAAAATTTCAGAAAAACGAACTGGGACAAAGTTAACCGACTCGAGTTTGTAAAAGATTTTGGATCTCGTATCACGTTACATTTTCAATAAGGTTATTATATATTTTTGAATCTCAAATTGAAATTGATTCTGTGTACATTTAGGTGGGGTCCAGCTATTTTTTTTTTTTTTTTTTGACGTTATAAAAATCTCTCTATACCAGAAAATCAGTTCATAAGTAGATTTTGCAATAAATTAAACCTTCAGTCTTCAGAAGGTTTACGTCAGCAGATATTGTATTTTGAATGAAAATTGTATTGCATGAACGAAAGGTTTAAACAACTAATTACACACTTCGCGAGAAATCATTTTTACTATATACCCACCTTCAAAATTAATGGGCGGAGGGTGGTGGTGTGTTTATATTATGTTTGTCATTTCGTTTATAACATATAGAAATATTCGTCTAAGAACCTATATAGTATACATATTCTCGGTTCTCGTAAGAATATAAGACGACCTTGCTACGTCCCTTTGTATGTCCAGGTGTTAAAAGTCTCAGGACGTATCAACTAGAGGAACGAAATTTCGATCAAATATTTATATTTGATAAGGATTTTTTGTATTGAAAATGGGCAAAACAGTTATGAGCAAAAAACCAGCAAAAATCAGTGTGCGTCGCAATTCAGTTCATATATTTTCGCCATTATCTCTTGAACGTATAACTCTAGATAGAAAAAAAATTTACACAACGATTTCTAATTAATCTGAAAAATACTCCTTTTAGAGACCACACCATGGTTTAAGGATAAAAAGCAAAAAAATAGACTACTACTTTTTCGAATAGGTTAAAGGGTACCCCCAAAACATAGCAAATATTATATATCGTATAAGCAAAGAATTATTATAGCGTAAGTCTTAAGATATTATGGGAATAATTTTCTTATCAAGTTCCACAACTGAAATGAACATGGGAAGTGTAGGTCTTGTGGGAGTGGAAGCCCGTATACAAAGTAAATATTGATAATCGCATATCTAAAGAAATACATGCTACAGTGAAAGGCGTCAAATTTTTTAGGAGCCAATTTCTTGACAACTTTAACACTTTGTCTAGGCGGAGAGGCAGTTCTCATATAAAGTAAACATTAATAATCGCATATCTAAAGGACTACTAAAGCGAAAGTATTAAGATTTTGTGGGAATAATTATCGTATGAAATTCTAACATTGAGATGAACATTGAATGGGTAGGCCTGAGGAAAGTGGTAGCTCCTATGCACATATCTAAATAACTATTATATTGGAGATCTTAAGATTTTTTACAAAATTGATATGAAAATAGGTAGGTCGTATTCCTTATATAAAATAAAAATTAATTAACGTATATACATATAATGAACTATAAATGAGGAGAAATTAGGTGATCTATTTAGTAAACTTTTATTCCATGGAATTTTACTAACTGATGGTGGGTATGTCAGATTCGGCTTAGCCTCACATAACTTTGCTTGTTGGATTTTATTTTCATTACCGCATAAGTTTTTAATAAAAGTTTTACGTTATACCAAGGCATTGCCAAGCAATTGGTCAATGGTTTGAATATAAATAGTGTTAATTATGAGCACTCATAATCGATAAATAAAATTAATTAAAAAATCCTCACAAGTTTAAACTTTTTTATTTATTTTTTAACTTTAAGTTTCTATATTTCTATATTTCCACAATTAACAACCTCTGTCGTATCAATGTATGTCGCAAAAATTTATTAATTTGCAAAAAAAAAAAAAATTATTCAATCACTCAAAAAAATGTTTAAATTTGCATTTCTCACCAAAATTATTTCAATTACTATTAATTGCAAAAACTGACAAACATATTTAAAATTTTAATAAAAAAAACTTTAAGTAATTTGTTAATTGAAACAAGCACTTGATTGAATCAAAATTGATAAAGAATAGATATATTTTTTTGTATTTTTTTTTTTTTGGTGGTAACGGTGGCGGTGTAGTAACGGTGTCATTGGCACCACTAGAATACTTAAATGCAATTGGTTTATTATATTATGACTTAAAATACTGCACTTACCGAACAAGAAGGTCCGTTTATATCACTTGGATATTCGATATAAAATAACAGAAGTATTTAACAAAAAAACATTACATTACTATATATACAAACTATTTTACAAACTACAAATCTATTGCTTTTTTTATTTGACTTGAAATTATTAAAAGAAAACATTCATAACCACTTAAAAATTATTGAATAAATCACACTCAGGCCTCGACTTGAATCATTTCGATTTGCGTCGTTTCGTTTTGGGTCGCTGTTTGAAATTTCAATATTTCGATTTGCGTCGTTATGTTTTCGATTTGCGTCACTATATAAGGAGTTTCATAAATGTTAATAACAAGTGTAAAGGTATTGAAGGAAATTTTAATGGAAAAAATGGGTTTAATTCTACTTATATAAGTAACTTAATTTCACTTTTTTTTTACAAAAAATGCTCCTTTTTCATTGAAAATGAACTTCTTTCTTGTTCAAATATTTTTATGCTGGGATCAATTATCAAGAAAGCAGTGTAAATATGTAGTGATTCGATTTGCGTCGCAATTCTCCGGTCCTCATTAACTCCGAAATTAATGTCTGAACTCGTCTGTAGAATACTTTTTCCATTTGAATGAATTTACTTCCCAAAATTGTTTCATGGAACACATACTAAAAATCAGTTATGATTTAGATTTTAAACCTATAAGATCAATAACAAACAACGACATAAATAAGGAATTAAAAAGTTTAAAAAAGAATTATGTTCAAGACGAAATTTTTAAATATGTGTTGATTATAGATCAACCAAACCAAGGATCAGGCAATACGAATGATGAAAACACAGCAAGAAGGTTTTTTTAGATCCCGAAAGAGCATCTGAAATAACAGGTGTTGACATAAATCTTATTTCAAGATTTAAAACAATTATCGATGTACTTGCGTGCAATAAACAAATTGATGCTAGAAAATTTGGTGATTATGCGAAGGAAACTGTGCGACTATATACAACCAAATATCCATGGAGAAATATGTTTGCAATATTTCACAAAATCCTTTATCATGGAGAAGATATCATTAAGCATCATTTAGTATCACTTGGAGATCTCTCAAAGGAAGCCGAGGAAAAAAGGAATAAGGATTACAGATTTTATAGAGAGCACAATACCAGAAAAATATCACAAAATTCTGCAAATGAAGATCTATTTAATTTTTTGCTCATCTCTAGCATTCGAAGTCAATAGGAAGTAGAACATCGAAGAAGCAAAACGGTTGCTAGAGAACAGAAATAATATAGAACTAAATATGGAATATTTGCAGCCTATTTTCTAAACGAATGAATAATAATTATAATTTTCTTTTATTGTTATTTAAGTAAAAAATAAACATTAAAAAACTTTTTGTTATTATAAAAAATAATAATTTTATCCTTAATGTTATTTAAATAAAAAACAAAATAAACATTAATAAATCGTATTTTTTTTTTTTTTTTTTTTTTTTTTTTGTCCAAAAACAACTGATTCTAGCTGAACCGGTTCTTTAAGAACCAGTTCTAGTGAAACCTGTTCTAGAAATGATAAACTTAGAACCTATTCACAAAATTATCCAGGGTATTATTAAAATGTTTTTTTATCTGCTTATAATTTTTTATAAGTAAAGCTGATTGAAAACACAAAAAATCCTAAATACTATAAATGATACAAAAAAAATTAAAAGTTCAACTTTAGCCGCGAATTTTTTAACAACTGCTGAAACGATTTTAATGAAATTAAAAGTGGAGAAAACCTTAAGAAAATATCTCTCTTTAAAAAAAAAAATTAGAATATCTCTATCGATTCAAAAGTTACAGAATTTTGGCCGATGAAAAACGATTTTTAGCCACTGTGTTCCGTAGTCCGGGGCCTCAGTGTAATCCTTTAATTTAATTTCAATATAAAATCAACAAAAGTGGTTATTGAAAAAATTTAGATAATATATTTTTCTGTGCATAACGAAAAAACTGTTCGTATAATCTGATTTTATTTTGCAATAATAAATAAAATTTGGTTCTATTAAATTTTTAGTATACATGCAAACAGTATGAGTATTACAAAATTTATTTAAAAATTAATTTAAATTAAATTTCCAGTAAATAAAAAATCCTCCGCAAAATAATAAAAACTAGATCTAAAGCACGTTAAATATCAAAGGTTTACAACCGCAACGAATGGTTGCTGACAAAAAAAAAAAAAAATTATAAAAATTATAATAATGAAAACAATATCTTACATCTTATAGACATGTGTAACTGTATTAGGGTGACAGCTAATTTTGTATTACTTTTGACATTTAAAGAAAAAAAAAATCTGTGTAAATAATATAAGCAATTATTGTTATGGTTTTTCTTTAGATAAAATGGCAAGCAGAAAATATACAAATATTAAAAAAAAATATTTTAAATTGTGTTTAAAACTTTTTCCGAGGTCTTTCAATATTTCGAAATAGCCTATTAAATAGAGTGTCAAAAAGTGCTAAATGCCAACATATACCTAAACGTGTTGTAGTTTAGTAAATATTATTAGACATTTTATAAATGGATCAAGGTAAATCTGTTAATTTGGATCAAAGTAACAGGTTTGTTAATTTTAAGAATTTATTTTGTTAGAAATTTTCTTTTATGCAATAACTGTGCCACCCTACTTTAGCGATATTAAATCAATGTTTATAAACTAAATATTTCGTGGACAAGACAACCAAAAAAGTGCAATTTTTAAATGTACATGGTTTTTCGGATAGATGCTTAGATCAATGTTTTTATATGTACAAGTGTATAGATTATATTTTCATCTAACATATGTGTACAACAATTTACTATAGATACAATTTCAATTTCAGTTGATTGTTTCTTTGGAGATTTTTGCCTTTTTTTCTATATTTTTTGTTTTGTTTTTTTTATTTTTATCCGCATTATACAAAATGCTTAAATTACAAAATACCAGCACCATCAAGGCTGCAACATGTGTCGCCAGGTTACCAATAATGTCCATGATAGATTTATCGTCTACATCGTACGACAACAACATTGCAGTAGTTACTTGTATTTTCCACAAAAAAAAAAAAAAAAATCAAAATAGAAAAAAACCAAAGTTACGAACTTAAATCCATAGAAGTGAAAGGTTTACATATGAATTTTTATACCAACTGTGCGAATAAAACTAAAATAAAAAAGTTTAATTCTTTTTTTTTTTTTTTTCTTATTTTTTCCCATCTCAGTTGATTGTCGTTTGACCAGAGGTACGGACGTTAGAGAGGTATTGTTGACAGGAATATTACTAGTCAAAATCTAATACATTTCGATGGTGATGGTGGTTGGTGGTGGAAATGTGGTTTTGTTTTCAAATTATTTAAGTTTTGTTCAGTTTTTAATTTTAATGTCTTTGTTGTTGAGGGAGCAGCTTGCAATAAAGGAAATAAAGCAAAAAATGTTTAACCACTAATTGATCAATTAAATAATTGATTGATTTTATCATTTATTTCAATTAGTTGGGTTTGATGGTCTATAATGTTTGTCAAAGATTTCAATATTATTAATTAATAAGCGTTTTTAACTTATAAAATTTTGATGGGAATTAAAGGGAAGTTGGATGTACATACAATATTTGAGGTTAACAGATATATTTAATCGAAGATAAGTAAAAATTGCGAAAGTAAAGATTGTATACGATGTATTTCAAAAGCTTTGAAAAATTTTATTAAAAATGTTTTCAAGATTTTTTTCTTTTGACACGAACGTCTATTTGTGGTTTTATTAAGCGTTATTTATTCATGGAAGTATGTTCGCGTTAATCATTTTTATCAATGGACGCAAAAGTTGTAAAGGTTTAAAGTTGAAACTTAAAAAAAAAAAATCTTAAAAATAGAAGTATTGTTTCATCGCAACCAAAATAACGGAGTTTCATAGAATTTATGAAGTACCATCCGCATAGCGAAAATTATTACTGCATATACAATAAATATTTATGGAAGTACACTGGAAAGAAAAGTTAGTAATTTTATTTGTTGCACAATTTCGTAAATAGCAAAAAAAATTTTATTGGAAATTTTTTTCTAAAAATAGTGGGTAATAATAGACATATTGGAATATATATATATATATATATATATATATATATATAATCATATTCCTTACAAAAAGCGCGATTTATATGAATAATAATAGTTTTTATTATTTTAAAAACGCAACTGTAATGCAAAAAATGTGGGGTTGATTTTTTGAGGCTAAGAACATATTTTTTGGTTCATAAAATTATAAATTCTTAAAATATTTTTACGCCCCTGAATTTTAGTATTAAGCAAATAAAATGCTTACATTTGACATCAATATAAAAGCCATTCCCTTTTCGCGGTAGTTGTCAGCAAGCGAAATGTGTGCTGTAGCCGGTATAAGAACCCAAACACAAGCAAGCAGAGGCGGTGGCTATTTCCAGTTCTCAGAGAGAAGTCCAAGTTAAAATGTTGGCGGAGATGAAGACGGCCTTTTACATACAATTTGTTTTGTTTATGCAACAACAAAACTACATGTTTAAAAATTATTTTCTCCCTCTCTTAAACTCCATACATAAAAGTATAAAGCAAAGCTTTCTTCCTCGTTCCACCTAATTATTTAATGTAAACATATGTGATTTATTTTGCAATAACGGCAACACCGGCAGAGAGGGAAAGTAAAATAATGAGAGCCTTTGAGAAACCGTTGTGAAAATATAATAATTTTTAATTTTAATTTAATCCTCCCAAAAGTAAAATTTATATTATTTTCACAACGGTTTCTCAAAAGCTCTCAGTTTTTACTCTCTCTCTCTCTATCGGTTGCCGTTGTTGCAAAAAAATTACATATGTTTACATTAAGTTTATATAAGAGCGAAAAAGAAAGAAAGCATTGTTTCATACTTTTTATGTATGGAGTTTAAGAGAGGTAGAAAATAATTTTTTATACGTGTAGTTTTGTAGTTGAATATACAAAAACAAAATGTATTTAAAAAGCCGTCTTCGGCTTCATTTAATTTGAACTTCTCTCTAAGAACTGGAAACAAACACCGCTTGCTTGTGTTTGGGCTCTAAATGATGTTTCTAAAATCTTCCTCACATTATCAATTTTAATCATAAAGATGATTCTTGACAGATACGTTTCGATGATCTAAAGTCATAAAAAAATGGGGAACAATATTTGCATTTTACAATTTTTTTAAGCGCCTTTGACTCAGAAGTGCTATTTATTAAAAAAATCTGTTTAATTTTCTATAAAAAAATGCAAAATTTAAAAAATCGTAAATTTTTGGTTTCATTTGTTATCACCTCATAACTTTTTACCGGATGGTGATATGATAACTAGTTATACCACGAAATAATTTAATAAGTCTTGGTAAATGGTATGAGTCTAAAAGATGGCAATTGTGAGAGCAAAACTAAAATGAATCAAAAAATTCTTGACAGAAACAATTAATTTTTTTATATTTTTTAACTTTAACTAGCCGTATTTCCTTGAGACTTTAGGTGAATGATCTAAAAATTTTGATTTCTTAGTTATTTTATAAAGTCTACCAAAATGCAACAATAGATACATACTGCAGAGAGATACTGCCGATGAACGATGACGAATTTTCATCCAAAAAATTTATTAAAAACAAAAAAGTTTCAAATATTTTTATATTTTTTATTTTAATTTGAAATGACAAACAAAATCTTTTAAAAATGATAAAAAAAAAAATAAAATTCATTCGAAAAAACTGTCTGCAGTATGAGTTAATTTTAAAATCAAAATGATGTTGGTGCGGCGCACACATTCAAAAGCTCTCTTAATTCTGCTAATACATACTTATTGCATGAGCTTATGCAGTATATGTCTACGGGGTACTTTAAAAATACAAATAAGACACATAAGTCGGTTTCAAAGAGTTTGTAAGCCTGATCTAGGGAAATGAACCTACATGAAATAATAGATTATACACATCGGCCAAGATATCTATTATCTAATACCTAATGTTATCTGTCTCTATATCAAAAACTATGCATTTCTTTTAAAACAACAACATATATATTAACTTCAAATCTAAAAATTATATTAAAACATAAATGTTATGACACATGTAATTACCAATAAATATAAATCAATAACCTTGACCTTGATTAATATAAACAAAGGTCAAGTTATTATAATATACAATAGAGTACCTTGTAATCTATGTTTAATTAAAATTTATTTTTATAAATTTTTTTATTTATTTAATATTTTTATTTTATTTAAAAGTTACATACGTTAAAAAATGTTCATTGTATTTTTTAAACAATAAATTAATTATGTTTGAATATTTATAATCATGGAGTCACGTTGAAGTCAATAAAATAATTGCAAATTATATCATCAAATGGTATGCAAAAGTTAAAAATAAATTTAAAAATTTATTTTGCACTAAAATGAAACTTTCATGATTATGATAATTTTCAATGTAGTTGTAAACTATTTTGTTAGAATAAATTGAAGATGATAAACAAATATTCACTTACAAGATTTTATACAACCTTTTGAAGCTCTTAAAATTGGTAATAGATACCAATTTACTTGCAACGCTTACAATAGACATCTTAGCACGAGCTTCTTATTTCAAGGGGGAACATTTATATTATTTTTTTTTTTTAATAAAAATTACTAGTATAAATAATACCCAACAAAAATGTTAAATGTACTTGACTGGTAAGCCAACAAATTACATCACTAATGTATGGTAACTACTTACAATTTGGGTGAAAAACTTATGGGTACCAACACACTAATCGAATTTCATCTCATTATCTTCAATATTGTGTCCAGTACTTTTCGCAAAATTATTGCATGAACAGCCATCCAACTAGACGGACGTCATTAAATCGATTCAAAAAGTGATTCTAAGTGCTACGGGATACAAGTTTTAAAGTGGAGGTATAAAGATTATCAACAATCATCAGCACAAACACATAATATCCCAACCACCTATGACGTTTTGTTGTTCGTAATGCATTAAAAAAATTAAATTGCATTCTAAAAAGTTTTATTTATTTCCGAAAATCTTTAAGAAAAAGAACACAACACAAACAAACTTAAAATAATCAAAATTCGTTAAGCAGTCCCAGAGATATTGCTGTAATTTTGTGTTGTTATACCCTTCACATAAAATGAAAGTTATATATAAGTTTGTCATTTTACACGAAAGTCTTTAAATATACAAATTGAAAAATATTCGTGATTGTTATGATTAAAAATAACTTTTAAGAATATATATCTGCCTGTCTGTCTGTATGTTAAAATGAATTTTTATTTTAAGTCCATAGTCCAACAAATACATTTCTCTTTCAACACATATGTGGCTAATAGCCTCGAAAATTTTGATATTGAAACTCAGCGATATTCTAGAACAGATTTCAGTTGCGTTTCAAATAAATTTCAATATATCGATATGTTATACAGCTTTTTTAGGTGCTGGGCAGTGTTGCCAGGAGGAAGAAAAAAAGAGGCCAAATTATACTTAAAAAAGGTCAGAAAAGGCTAACTGTCTTAAAAAATAATGCCAGAAAAAAATTTGTTTTAACTAGAAGCTAAAACAAATATTTTGAGGCTAAAAGTAAAATGAACAGTTTAAACTGGCAACACTGGTCCTTATTTATTATTTTTCTTTAACTCATTTTATCTTCAAACAAAAATTAAAATTTCCAAATATCAGATGTAGGGTAATCCTGGTTTGATGATCGTTTTACCCGTTAGCATAAATATACATATATCACGAGTTTTTGTGCACATTCGCTTTGTATACTTTATTCAATTATATGTATTTTCGGCTTGTTTTTATACCCACCATCAAAAAAAGATATTGAGTTAGTCATTCCGTTTGTAACATATCGAAATAAACATGTAAAATTCCATAAAGTACATACAAATATTCTGGGTCCTCGTCAAAATCTAAGACGATCTAACTATATCCGTCTGTACGTCTGTATATATAGGGGTACGAAATTTGCTCCAAATACTTTTCTTATATAAGGTTTGTTTGGTATTGAAAATAGGCAACATCGGTGCATACAAAAAAAATTTTAGACTAAATACTGAAAAAATAGGGTTTCGTCGTAAATCCAATTCATATTTTCCGCCGATATTTCTTATAAAAATAGCATATACGCCAACAAAAATATGTACAAATAGTTCAAAGACTGACGTAAAGTAGAAAACAAAAAATGGACGAGATTCGCCCACTGCTACGTCCGCTACCCATATAACTTTAAATTAGGGTGGTACAAAAAGTGACAGAGGGTGGGTCAAATTAAACGCCATTTTTGGAATAATTATGTGACAGATTTTAATGTTTATGGATTCTATATAATGGACTTCAATTCTGAGCATCATTTACTATTGTTGCATACTTAGTGCTGCAAAAGAAGTTCTTTTTTAACCCATGGTTGTCGTTGATAGAATGTTCTTTTATGCTTTTTATTCATTGTTTTTGAAGTACTTCTTTTAAATCTATATACATATATCTCTATCTATCTATCTATCTATCTCTATATATATATATATATATATATATATATATATATATATATATATTCATAGAAATTACTCACCTTTCTTCCTGCTAAAAATACATTAATTCTCACTTTTTTGGAAGTAATTTTTATTAACTTCCAAAAAAGTGCAAAATATGCACTTAGTTCTACTTTTGAAGTGGTGAAAAAGCAATGAAAAAAAGAATATATTTCCAATGACAACCATGGATTAAAAAGGAACATCTGCTGCTCTTTTTCAGCACTAAGTACTTTATGACAATAACAACACTTTTTTGACTTTTTCAGTTCTTTTTTTCTGAGTAGTTCTAGATTATTTTTATTCTGCGTAATTTAGTTAATTATTACTTTTTGTTTCACAATTTTCTTAGACTAGTAAGACTGGCTAATTCCTATTTTGAGCACAAATTAGTTCATGTTGTTGTAATAGTGCCATTTTGCTACATGAAACAGTAGCATTGCACCTCTTGATTTTAGTACCTATTTTTTGCATTTAATTTCTCCGGTATATCTGTTTCTAAATATAGTATTCTTTGGTCGCATATTAAAAAAACATTTGATTTTATAATGTTTTCTTCAAGTTCTACAAAGATTTTTGGTTTAGATTATAAATATGATATTATTTTTGAACAACTAGCTTAAGACTACAAAAATTGTCTAGACCCATGAATATTTGTGACCCATGTTTATCTAGTTTATTAAAAATATATTGCAGAAAATAACATTTGTGATAGCATAAAGAATTATTATTACTATTATATTTATTAATAGATTTTGTATGTACATATTTAATTCAATTACAATATGATTGATATCTTAATCTATATATGGCATAACATATTTGTTGTAAGCCAGATGGGCACTATTCTAGGCAAGTAAATTACATTCACATAGTTTTGATTTTATATAATTTTTAATAAAGTTACAAGCCATTTTTTAAGTTTACAATTTCATGGAAAATTAAAAAGCAAATTCATTTAAAATAAATCTTCCATATTTTAAACAAACTTCTATGTATTTATACAGGGAGTAAAAGTTTATGCCATTTAGTATGCATATAACATCATTTAAACTTAGTATGGTTTTACCAAAATATTTTATTTGAAATTCATTGTATATTGAGCAAATACTGATTAAATGAAATAACAGAGTTATTTCTAAAGGATCTAGCATTCAAGTCTAATAATCCACCTCTAGCCCTTATTATTAAACTGACTGAACGTTGAGAAATGTATGAAGTATATAACGTTGAAACATTGTAATCTAGATTTGGATATAGATCATGAAATTGTGAACTAGTAGCACATTGCATATAATAGGTTTCCACTATAATAGGTTTCCACTGTCTGATTAGTGGTAATATTGAGTATTTAGGATTAGCATAATTAAGATTCATATCCAATATTTTATTGATGTAGCAGAGGTAAAGTCTTAAGGTAGAGAAGTATAGTGACTCAAGGTTTGTTTCGACACGAAATAACACTTTTTTAGATTTATTTACATTAGCCTTCAAACACCACGTTGAACGATGTTTTTTTTTTGCAATTAACAATATCGTAGGCGTAAAGCAACACTTTAACATTAACGTCAGCAACATTTACTCCTCCAGATAACTCTTCAGCTAAATCATTAATATATAATGAGAATAATAGGGGGCTTAATATATAACCCTGTTTTACACCTATTTTGATAGAAAAAGGATCTGAATAAGAGTTCCTATACCAGATATAACAAAGATAGACCCACACACGAGAGCTTGTAGAATAAACTATTAAAAGGAATTGTATCAAATGCACACGAAAAATCAGCAAAGAAAGCATATGCATTCTTATTATTGGCTTTATTTAGATACACAATATTAACGAGGCTGAAAATGTTGTCAACGGTTGAATAATTTTTTCTGAATCTGGCTAGAAATTCAGTTAAAATGATATTAGATATTTTGCACGGGGTATTAATTAGCGATAGCCAGCGATAGTTTGATGGACGATTATGATTATCCTTTTTGAATTGAGGAATCAATATCGATTTTTGGAAACTGGATGGAATTTTATCATATAGGAATATTTTGTTAAAGACGGTTAACATTTCAATAATAAAAGAATTAAGAGCATTTTTATAAAATTCATAACAGATTTCTTCTTGACCGAGTGATTTACTATCTTTAAGTTCTTTTAAAACGGAAGAAATTTCACAAATTTCCATGGGAGAGGAAGGCATCAATAAAATATGGCATTGACCAGCTGATAGTCAATATTTGTTTGCAATAACTTACTAAAGTAAGAATGAAAATCATTGTCATTCAATGATCCTTTTACTGTGTATGTATGCAATCTCATATAGTTTGATAGAAAGCTTCCACCAATCCCTGCTACAAATATACTTAAATACCTTGTTTAATTGCTGTATATTTTTATTATGTTAATCAATTTTTTTTCTCATTACATATCTTAAAATAGATGGCTCTAGTTGTACCAACATATTTACGAGATTTTTGTGCAGAATAGTGTTCTTTTCTATAACGCCTAAGATTCATTAGCATATGTTTTCTAACACGGGCACATTTCCAATCAAACTATTTCTGTTTACGTTCAAAGAAATATTTATTCACTTTAGTTACATTAGCTAACTTTATCTTGTCACATAGACGCACAACCAATTCATCAACCATAGCTTAAAGAGTTTAATCTATAGTTTCGTGGACTGCAACTCTTATGATTCGATCGGATTCGGTCCAATTTTTGTTTAGTTTATTAACTTGGATTATTGTTGTTGTGCAATGTCTAAAATGATCTTCCCGTTCCTGCCACGAATAATAATTTTGGTATAAGGATAAAGCCTATTTAAATTTATTATGATCGGATCATTATTTCACCTATTCCTATATACATATATATATATATATATTTATAAAATTTCATATTTATAAGCTAACATTATCACAAATATAGCAACATAGTTAGGTCAAAATGGGCGTAATGGGAGTGAGGTTGTCAGTAAAGAAACTGTTTTAATTATAGAGCATATTTCGTCTTATATATTATATCGATTTTTATGTAAATCACTTCATTAGTTACGTGAAAAATAACTGTTTTAAAAAATTGCACGTAAAATGTGGGCGTGGAATTCAATCAAGCTGTAGTAAAGCACAAGGGTAGAATTTTTGTGGAAAACTTTTTTTCCATTATTTGCAAACTTTTTGGGACCCATTACAAGCAAATTATAATTTTTAAACAATACGCATAGTTTCAGTTACCTTTCTAAAACTTTCTGTTCAAATCGTATTTATTTTTGCAGGATATTTAAAATGAAAAAAATAATAATAATTTTCATATATGTTCTTGCATTTTTTATTTTCTTCAGTAAACATAAATTGTATATTCAGATTTTTATGCATTTTTTTTATAATATAAATATTTATACATATACATATATTTTTAGTTTGAAATTTGTGGCTGCTTTGATTTTTTATTCCTATTTTCTTTTTGAAATTGTTTATTAAAAAAGTTTAAAAGGTATTTGCTTGTATTTAGAACCACAAATTGTAAAACTACTTTTGTTAGTACTGCAAAATAACAATCAGTGTTGCCAGTTTAGCCTTTTCAAAGCTAAATCTAGCCTTTTTATTTTGGTTTTAGTGTTAAAATTTTAGTTTTAGTTTCTAGCTTTTTTCGAGCCTCTATTGATTTTTAAAATTGCTTGAAAAAGGCTAAACTATTAAAATTTCAACCACGAAAAAACTATTTTTTTTATATGATATTACTAATTTTATTTTAACAGAATCATACATTTAAATTACATTTAAACATTTCCATGTATTTATTCACACAAAAAAATTTAAATTTTTTATATTTAACTCAAATTTTTACCTGCGGCGCTTCATTCACCAAATCGAAAATAACTTAAGTAGTTTTATGGTCTTACTCTATCGATTATTTTATTATACTTCATTAACCGAAGAATCTATTCATGAATATATGTAAAAAAATATTATAAAAGCGAAAAATCACAAAAAATTTGAAAATGCTTAATAAAAAAGTAATTATGCTTCAAAAACTACAAAAAATCACTTCAAAATATTGGGTAAATTTTACGTATGAAATATAAAAATTGTGTGGAAATTTTTGGACGATTTTTTACTGATTCATTTTGCTGGCAGCCTTTCTATGTTTAATTTAAAAATTAATTACAAGATCTTTAAAAAAATATCAAAAATTAATAAGAACGACAAAAAAAAAATATGGTTTCTAAGTAAACAAAAAATAAATAAATAATAATAATACTTCTCTGACCCGTTCAATTTAGCTTCTTTTTTTCTCACCTCCTGGCAACACTGGTAACAATATATAATATTAACATATTATTGTATTTTTAATTAATTCTACAAACTTTTCTTTGACTTAAACAATATTCTATTATTCAATTGTGTAGTATGTAAAGTTAAACTTCATGTTTATTGGGTTTAATTACTTTTTTTTTTTTTTTTTGTTTAAATATTTATAAGAAATAAAAAAATACCAGAAAACAATTGTGTAATTAAATATGCAATAATGTGAAAAAAGTTGTATTGAATTACATTTCTTCCTGCATGACATTGAGCATGTTATTAATATGTAACTATGAAATGTAACTTATAGTTATTATATATCCGTTGAATACATAGAGTAATATTAAGCTACTATATGTTTACAGTTAAGTATTTTTGTTATTTATTATTACGTTTAATAATGTATTTATGTGGGTTGTACAAAGTCATTGGCCAAAAAAAAAAGTGAAAGGGCTTGTAAATTTATAATAATTTGCAATAATATTTTTTTATACTTAATTATTAATTATATCTCTATTGTCTCTTGAATGTTTTCATATACTGTTATTTATTTATTTATTTTATTTTTTTTCATTAGTCTTCCTTATATTTTTTTATCTTACTTAACTGTTACTTAATATTTTTAATTTATTATAACTGAGTGTTATCGAAATTAAAGTTATTTATAAAAAAAACTGACTTTCTTTACAGATGTAATTAATAGTTATTTTAATTAAAGTGAAATATTTTTTTTTTTATTTTTTTATAATTCTAGTTAAAACGTTTAATATTAATTACAATATTGTGTGCTGCCACATATGCACAAGATTATCAAGACTATCAGGAAAATACACCTCGACCTGCACCCATAAGACTGCGTCCCAGTTCCGGACAAGTAGATGCGCCAAGACCGACACCAGTGCCAATATTAAAACAAATAAACAAGTAAGTTATTACACGAGTTTTAACAAAAAAGTCAAAATTAATTAATTAAAAAAAAAAAAAATCCTTCTAAAGACACAATGAAGATGGTTCCTATACTTATGGTTATGAAGGTGCTGATGGTTCATTTAAAATAGAAACGAAATTAGCCACCGGTGAAGTAAAGGGAAAATATGGTTATGTCGATGAGACTGGTAAAGTAAGAGTGGTAGAGTATGGTGCCAATAAATATGGTTTTCAACCATCTGGTGAGGGTATAACCGTAGCGCCACCCACTTTAGTGGATGAAACTAAGAGACAAAACGAGCCAGATTATGAAGATGAAGTAGTGGTAAGACCACAAAGACCACACGTAAGTTCTTTCCCGTAGATATTTTTCGTCATTATTATAATTATGTTTATTTTAGCGCGTTAATCGCCCTCAGACTCAATACAGACCTGCTCCACCACCACCCCCACCTAGACCACAACCTCAACCCCAACCTCAATATGTGCAATATGAAGATGAAGAGCAAGAATCTGAGCCACCACGTAGACCTCAATATGTACCACAGAGTGCACCACCTAGGCCACAACCACAATTGGGTCCTGCACCACCTAGAATACAAATACCTGGTGCTCAACGCACTACCGATGTTGTTTATTCGCCCATACAAAAACCGTCACGTCCCGACTACTCTCAGCAGCAATCCTCCGAATACTCACAATCTACATCTTTTGGAGATGGTCAATCGAATGTACGCATATCACGTCCCGTGTATGCTCCTGCCCCCGTAACACCTTCACCTTCTAGTGCAAGAGCTCAAGGCTTTTTGGGTCCCGCTTCAGGAGGCCGTCCACATTTTGAACCCTTCCAATTTGGTCCCTCTCAGCAATCAGCTCCAGCACCACGTCCCATACCACAATCGATACCAGTCCAACAGCCTCGTTATCAACAGCCTCAGTTACAAAGTCGTAGTAGTGGCGGTGGTGGTGGCAGTTTATTGGATCAATTGGCTCGTGATTATGCCCTGCCTGAGGGTACATCTCAGCCATTACATGATATTTCTTTTGGTTATTACTAGAATTTGTGGTCCTGTAACAAAAGCTAAAGAGTGTAGCCGAAGAAAGTCATGTAACGAATTTATGTTGTATTTACAGTTATAGAGTTTTTTTTTTTAATAAGTTCGTTGTTGAGATAAAGAAATTTCAGAATATGTATAGTTTTTGTTTTCTACTGTGAAATTTAATATCTTTATTAAAATTGATTGATTGTATTTCAATAAAATTTAAAAAAGTTAATTTGCCATTTCTTTTGGTAAGAATAATAGAGTAAAATATTCAATGTTTTTATTTTAAATTGAAAATGTTAAGGAAAACAGACTAGTTATTTCAAAAAATTGGATTTTTACCAAATGATTTTTGATTTAAACACAGTTTTTATAAATCAATAGAAACGTTTTTTTTTTTGTTTCATTTTAAAGATTGTAGAGCTGAGCAGTAATTATTTAAGCAATTGTGAAACTATTAAAGTTGAATATTTAAAAGTAACCTAACTAAATTTTCCTGCCTTAATAAAAAACTCAATAGTATTTTTGTTTTCAATACAAATTGTAGAAAAAATTTTCTCTATAATACGAGTAGCAGAAATGTATTTAAAAATTGATAATGTAATTTGAACTTCCAGTACACAACTTTTTCTGCACAATATTTTTTAATAATCAAAAACAATTGCCTACTTTAAGGCTGAACCTAAAAATAAAACACATTTCCCATATTTAAAGTGTAAAAAATATTTGCTTTAATACATTTTCTTTATAACTAACAATACATTAATAAAACAATAATACACATACATACAATGAAATATTGTTAAAATTAAAGAGAAAATAAGCGAGTAGTATAAAAACTTTAAGAGAAAAAGAAAGAGAAGCAAAAAAAATTAAAATAAATACTTAAATATAACGGACTGGAAAAATTAAGTAATATACATATATAGTAATACAAAAAGGAAACATTAAAACACCGACTTATAAAATAATAGGAAAAATAATTTGGAATTCATATACGTAGGTAAATTTAAATTTCGATAATTCGTTGTCTACCTAAAGGCTTAAATTTAATTGAAAGTGACATTTTTCTCAAACCAGCATCGCTACCACAAATCAAATAGTGGTAAGTAATCGTTATCGCAATGAATCACTCAATTTTGAAATTCCCAATAAGAAATTTTGAGAGTGTGTCATAGGTGTAAAGTAAGAATTGAAAAATAAAAGATTTCTTCATAAAGTCAAAGTTGAGGAATTTTTATTAATTCTGTTTTACTGGTAATAGAAATCTGTAAAAAAATAAAAAAAATATATATGAAATTTAACGTTATTTAAGGTTTATACTTTTGTTTTTCAATAAAATAATGTATTACTAAAAACTAAAAAAAAGCATATATTACTTACGGTTGGTGATCAGAGAAAAATAGCTGTGTAAAATTAAATGATTTTTCAGTGTAAAGTGTGTAAGTTTAAAATTAAAAATAATAAGTAATATAAAATAGAATTTTTGATATTATTCAATATCCCATTGTGCAAATATTAAAAAGAATTTACTCTCTCTAAGTAGGGTAAAAGTAATGTATCATTTAAGGTACAGAAATCCAAATAAATTAAATAATTAACAGAAATCTAAATAAATTATAAAATTTTTAAAGATTAGTTTAACAAAATTTCAAAAAATTTGGTTCATATTAAAAGTTGGTCTGTTATACATCTCAATATGTATTGTTGCAACTACCAGGCGTTAATAGATATTTTGAAGAATGCGTTATCGAGTCGCCTAATGTTCTGAAATGACGATATTTAGTGGAGCACTATTGCAAGATCTTTAGTGTTTCTCAAAAATGTTCGCCAGAACCATTACAGATGTGCTAAAAAGTGCTCAAATGAACGGTTAGTTAAAAGGTAATGGAAAAACTTAATGTTCAAATAAGCATAATAAAATTTAAAATGTGAATTTCATTTTTTAACAAAGTTTTTATAATTTTGTACATAAATGAAGAAGAATATAACTGTAAAATTTAGGTGAAGATTATTGCAAGTGTAGTATACATATAACATTCAATCTTTTTCACTATTTACAAAAAAAAAAAAAAAAAAAAAAGGAATGAACTATGTGTTCCTTCATACTTCTGACATAAAATGCTTGTTGCTTGTGAAAAAGTATAGTTGGCTTAATAACAAAGCTATTAAGTCTAAAATTAGTTCAATTTGTAGATAAACTTTCGAAGATTTAAATTTAATTTAAAATTTTTAGCAGAGTATAATTGGGGTATGTCTAGATCGTAAATCGAAATTTACTGAAATGTAATTCAAGAAATTCCCTTATTTGAATTATATTTAACTCAAGCACGCATTTCGATGAGAACTTTCCTATACGAAACAAGAATGTGTAGTAAAAAATTTTACTTGAATTTATCCATTAATGTACATATAACATGTATAGTCAGACATTTATATTTTTGTTTAACTGAGCCTAAACAACTAACTTTTTAGTAAAAGAGAAAATTGCCTCAAATGTTGCAATTTTAGCACTTCATATGTAATTTGAAAATTGCTTTATGCCTTAAAATTGTTCGAAATTAACTATAAAATTGTTGAACTGCAGAAGTTTTAAACTAAAATCTATCTGGTTTACCATCAAAAAATTAATTATCTAAATAAATAAAAATAACACTGAAAATAAAGTTTGTAATTTGTAAAATTTTTAATTAAGTAATGTAAATAATTGACCCATAACTATTTTAGTGTGTCAAAATTAAACTTCGATGAAAAGCAAATCATTTGGAATTTATATTTTTAAAAATGTAGTATTGAATACTTCAAAAAGCATAAAAAATAAATAAACCAGAAGAAAGTTTTTTTTTCATTTTTTGATTGATTTTAAAAATTCTGGATATTTGGTTGAGTAACACGGCAACACTGTACTTGGTTCAATATAAATTTATATGAAATTTACACAAATTTAATAACTTGTTACCTCTTAAATTAAGCATCATGATACTTTGTTTTTTTTTTTTTTATTTCAAATAATTTAATGTAAATAATTTAATTATTAATAATTTAATTTAATTTTTTAATATCATTTTGTGTGAAAATTATTCGAAAATTTCCAAACTGATTGAAAATATGTCAAATATATTCTTTAGAAAATTAAGCCGAATCTATAGCCAAAGGAAATACAAAATTTTAAATTAATTATCGATGAATTTACAATTTTTGTTTCAGAATTTTTCTTTTAGAAATAAAAAATAAAATAAAGTAAATTTCACAATGAAAAATTTAAAAAGCTATTAAGAAAAAGACCAAAAAAATGGTCGGCAAAATTTACAGAAAATATTATTCTAAGAATTATTCTAAGAGTTTGTAAGTATGTCATCAATAAACTGTATTAAAATCAGAGAAATAAAAGTGCAAAAGTATTGTTTAAATACGAAAAATTTTTATTTTTTATATATGTAAATGAAATTGCTCATCACTGGTTTCATGAATCATGATGCTACGATAATTTTATTATCAGTTGTAGTTGAATATAATAAAAATTTATAACATACTTTAAGGAGCATTTGTTAAGTAATTGTATCAGCTGTTATTTTATTAAGTGAGTAAATGTTTGACTTTATTTAACTTAATTTTTTTTTGTATAAACTTTCTGTAGAAATGGCCAAAGTTTACAAATAAATATCTCTAATAAATTTAACAGATTTCTGGAAAATATAGTTTTTATAAATATAAGAAAACTTTTTCATTTACAACTTTATTTTACTTTTTCGTTTACAAGCAAAATAAAAATAAATAACATATGGCTAGCAACATTTTTTTTTTTAACGAAAATATTAAATATTTTTTAAATGTTACATGTATAACTAATTATATATACATATATAAAGGACTACAAAATAACTTTTTTTATTGCTTGTAGTTTTTGAAATAAACTGTTTTATAGAAACTTAGTGAGGTTGCACCACATAGTGCCGTATATCTTTAGAACTATTTTTCTGATTTGTGTCAATGAAATGACAAAAAATTTGAAATTTGAAATTAAATTATAAATAAAATATCTTTTCCTAATTATGAATATGTTTCGGTTTAATTATAACATATACAGCTGGTTATAAAATAGAAAAAAATTGCATTTTTTATAGTTTTTATTTTTTTACACAATTTTTTTTATATATCCGAAACTAATGAGCAGATTAATAGATTATGTGAACATGATTGGAAAATATCTGGATTTTATTTTATTTATTTATTTATTTTTTTTGGTACTTTATTATTAATGTGTTTTATAAACTTAGAACTCCATATTCACGTGTATTCAAATTGTTTGAAAAATTCCGGATCGCAAAATCAGTGTTGCTCCATCGTAATTTTGAATTTTTAATTCAATAAATACCAAATAGTATTTTTAATAACAAGTTGTAAATGTTTTTATATGTTGCCATATTATCGTCCTTAGCAATCCATGACCAGTGTAGATGGCATACTGTGTTACCAGTTCATCTTTTTTGAGGCTAAATGTAGCCTTTTTAATTTGCTTTGCTAAAATTTTTTGTATATTAGCAATGAAGAAAACAATTTCATAATTAATTTTATCTTTACAGAATTATCAGCTTTAGCATTTCTGAGCAGAGACCGAATTTTAGTACTAAAAAAGAACTTTCATTTCAATCGAAAAACAATCTTTAGTGTTCAAGAAATAATAAAAATTTTTATTTTATTTTTATTTTCGAAATAAAAAAATATAAACACCATTTGCGATATTTATTACAAAGGTTGAAAATTATTTTCAACTTTCTTCATCGGTTGAAAAAATTCCAAACAACAAAAATTTCATTGAACAAAAAAAAAAAAAAAAAAAAAAATATTTAAAATGTATTCACACAATACATACAAAATTAAAATAAATAAAATAGTAGAATATATTTTTTGAAACAAAAACAAAAGTTGGAATAAAAAAACAAATATTTGAAAATATTTCAATACCGATATTTATTTTTTCTGTTCATCATGAAGGATATTTATATTAAAAGATAAAAATCCCTCACATATTTTTTTCCAAAAATGAAAAAAACATTTTGAAAATAAAAAGTTTTCGGGTGCTTGGTTTTGAGTATTAAAATAACACAAAAAGTTGCAAAGTTTTTTTATTTTTAATTTAATATTTAGTTTTATTCTCAGAATCAAAAATTAAAAAAAAAACATTTTTTTTTTTTGGAGATAAATAGAATTATTTGTATTAAATTGTTTTGCAATCGATTTTTACATGTACAAGTTTCTTTCAATTTTTACTACTGATTCATTTGAAGGTACATTTAATAAAATTTTATCATTGATTTAATTAGACTTTCATAAACTAATTATTAGTAAATAAAATTTCTAAAAAAGAAGTTAAGTGAAAAATTCTTCACGTTTGTAAAAATTGTAGAACTTAAAAATATAAAAGGAAAAAACACCCAAAAATTTCGAAATACTTAATCAGAAATTAATATGGTACAAAAATTAAGAAAAAATCACAGAAATATATTGTGAGAAAAATTTTAATTTTTTTCTGGCCTTATTATTTAGGGAATTTAGCATTTTTACCTTTTTTTAAGTTAAATTTTTGTACAAATATTTTTTTTATTCATCCTGGCAACACTGATGGTATATTAGAAACTGTGAACTTTATTCGATGATCTCTTGAATCTGGTTTCAATAAATGAAAAGTTTCCAATAGTTATCAACTTATGTTGCTAACAACATGTTGCGACAAAAAGTTGATTTTAAATTTTCAATAAAAAAAGAAAACAGTAATAATCATCACCATAGATGAGCCGTTTATTTTGAAACTGTGTTAAGTCCATTTAGACATTGTTGTTATAATTATAATTGTTTATAATTATAACGGAACATTACTTTGATAAAATGTATATTTATGCAGAGTGGAACGCATTCATCTGCATTGGAAATCAGCAATAAAATTAATGTTTACTTCAATGAAACTTTTATTTTAAAAATAATTTTAAAAATTATTCAATTTGTCAATTATAATGCATGAAAGCATTGTGTCAATCATTTCTATATAATAATTAAGACCTTAATATTGTAAAAGTGGTGTTATCGAAAAATACTTTATTGGTTGTGTCTAAAAATCAAGATTTTATTTCTATAAAAGTTTAAAAACAGCGTTAATTGGTAAAGAATTCTTCAAAAAATTTTAAAACACTTCGGCACACGCAAACTGAACTTAGTTTTATATAACATTTTATCATATATTGAATAAAAGTTGAAAATATTTATATTTTTGTAACATATAAATGTATTAATTTATTTTATGGACTTAGTTTTCTTTCAAAATTAGGAAATTTGTTTTATTAATTTTGACAAAGGTTTTTTTTCCATTTGAGATGGTGGAAAACATATATATTTAAATAAAATGTTAATTGGATTGATTGGTTTGATAAATGGAACACCTTAAGAAACAAAAAGAAAAATTTACATGTCAATATTATTAGTTACCAATATTTTTAAATTTATTAAAACGCAAACCTTTAAATATTTCCATTTAAAGATAAATCGACTTAGGCCACTTTCAAAATAAACGGCTGATATTGTGCAAAAAAAAAAAAAAAATAAAATAAAAAATATATGATCAAATCTTATAATAATCTTATTACCAAATAATTATATTTCAATACATTAAAATAAATAAATAAAAAAATAAAACAAATAAAAGTTATACTACATAAAGATGACAGTGAAAATAAATAATATTTTGTAAATATTCGTGCATAAAAAATGCATAGGAATACTCTAAATGACTTAGACTAGAGACTAAATTTTAATTTTAGAAGTTTAAATTTTTTGTTCGTAAATTAATCGTTTTTAAATCATTCTTCAAATATTTCCCATCATAGGATTATACAGCAGCGTATCCTGATTGTCAAATTCATGACCGGCAAATACATGCGCTTTACTTTTAGGACGAAATGGAATCACATCCACAGCTTGACGTTTAACTTTATAGGGACCATTATAGGACGGTCTATTGTATTGACTATTATGTTCGTATTTAGTCGGTAAAGATTGTGTATGATATTCATATTTAGCCGGTGTGGGTTGGTAGTAAATATATTTTGTTTTATGCACGGCTGGCGGTAAATATTGGCCTGGTCCAATTTTTGCTGGTATTTTGTGAACGTTCTTTTCTACCGAATAAAAAACTTGAGCTTTGGCGGGTTGTTGATTTTTGGCTACTTCTAAAGCCGCTATAATTGGTGTTAAATCTTTAAGAGGATTTTTATTAGATCCTTCTGAAGTGGCATGGTAGTTATCATATTTGTAGGTATTAGCATTTTCTTCTTTGTGGGGAGGTTTATAGTCGTAACCCTCTTCTGGATGTTTTTCTATATAAATTTCCTCAGGGGTTTGTTTTTGCTTACGCATTTGATGATATAAATCGTAAGGGTTTTTGGTTCCATAGGCCGCTGTTATTTGTTCGGTGTGGGAAAGAGATTCTAAGGGACCCAAATCATTTGGCAAACCATAAGAATTTAAATCCACTCCCTCACCTGTGCCATAGCCAGTATTACTATAGCCACTTGAACTCGAGGTATCCAGGGTAACGGTTTTGGAAGCAGTATATTCAGTCTTACCATTGGGCAACATGTTAAGAATCTCTTGCAATTGTACGGCAGCTTTGCGAGCTTCCTCATCAGTTAATTTATGATGACGTCCATAAATATTGAACTCCTGGCCAGAGGAAGCTGTTGCATAGAATTTTAATATTTTCAGGTGCAAGGATATCAGCGATTTATAATGTGAAATGGTTGTAGTAAAAAGTGTTTAAGTGTTTATTTGTGGTAATTGTTGAGTAGTTGAATATAGTTGTTGTTTTGTTGCAACATAGAAGAGTTTGAAAAAAGAGAAAATCTCATACGGTATCATTTAATAGATTAATTTAAATAATGTTTTATTTTCATTATTTAGTTGTTATGTGCTTTTGGGTTAGCACTGTTAGAAGTTTTGGTATACGTGAGTATGTACATTAGGGGTATAACTTTAGAAAAAAAAAAAAAAAAAAAACACAGGGTGCAACGTCATAGCCTATGTTGTACTGATACTAAAAACAGTTTTTAATAGTTATTTCGATCAAAAAAGCCTTCTACACCGTAAGCAATTTGAAATATTTTTTTAATAAAATATTTTTTTAATATTAAAAAAAGTTTATATTTTTCATATTGGTAGTAAAAATTGGCACTCTACTAAATATTCTGCTCAGTATCAAAGGGTGATTTATTATTTCCTAAATAACCACATAAAATAAAATGGTAAAGTCATGCTGGTCATAATTTTATCAACTTTTATTTAATTCAGAAGATTTATAAAAATCAGAATTTTTAACCGCTAATTATAATGGAAAATTCATTTAAAATGCATTTTAATATTAACGTCAACTAAAACATTCATTTACCATTATATTTTACGAATAAATAGTTTATAAATTATAAAAACAAATACTTTTTTATGACTAGCGTTATATGCCCCGTAAATTTTGATATTCGTAAAAATTGCAAAAAGTTATACCCCTAATTTATATGTTTTGTATATGTATTTATATGTTGAAGTATATGTATGAATGTAAATGTGTTAGTGTAAGCTGGTATAATTGTATTTATGTACATATGTTATTTCTTGGTTATTTACTTAAATTTATAAATTTTGTTGTATTTTACATAAAAATGAGGTTGTTGTTTTTTTTTCTATAAACTATTAGAAAGTGCTAAACATATTTACAAACTAGAATTTATGTAATTATAATTAAAATATATTATAATTAAGTTCTTTCTTATTTTATAATTATCTTGTAAACAATATTTACAAAAATAGTTAGCATATCTTTGAGAAAACATTGAAGTAAACGTATATAAATAATTTGTTATTCTTTAAATAATTATAATCAGTTTTAATAAGCTTATAAAGATTTAAAAGTTTTTATACAGATTTTAATTAGGTATCAAATAGTTTGAAAGAATTATCTTTAATTAGATATAATATCTAATAAAATTGCTAATACCTATTGAGAGAAAAACAAATACGCCAACAAAATAAATAACTGGTGGATATCTGGCAAATCAATTTATACATATGTATATAAGGAGTCATCAATAACAAAAAAAAAAAAATATTAATAATAATAATAATAAAAAATAAATAATTTATTTAAATAAAAGGAAAAATTTTAATAATCGTGTTTCTAAAAGAAATCCTTATTTGCTTGTTTATTTTTTAATCAAGATATCTCTGCAATTAAGATACTGATTTTGATCATCCTTACGCGATGTATTGATGTACAAAACATGTTCGTCAGTTATCGCCTTCAGAAAGTTGATTTTAACAGACAGAAGGTCGGACATCGTTAAAAATATGTAAAATAAAAATTATAATAAAATGAGTTCTGGTTTGTAGTCTAAAACACTTTCTCGAAACTACGTAATATCACGACTTTCTGATAGAAAAATTCATATACATTATAAGTAGCATGAAATATATTAAATATTAAATTTGTGCGAAGAAAATAGGAAATTTTTATAAAAACTTGTCGAAGCTGCTCCGGAAAATCGCTTATAACTTTTCCATTCCTGATTGCATTTCTCTGCATTACAATGCCAAAACTCTCGATGCTACACTGGTGCATATTCCTATAAACGCATTTAACATTTTTGTTTTTCTTTGAAATATATTCGTTTCTCTTAACAAAAAAGCAATGTTGTGTTGTTACAATAACTCGCGTTATAACGGTACTTTTTTATGTAAGAAATATTTGTTTTTTGCTTTTGTTGTTATCTTTAATTTAGCAATCAGAACATATTGGTGATCATTTCAGTGGAATATTCCTATAAACGCAGTCGAGAAAAATTTGTCAAAAAAGTTATTGCAAGAAAGCAAAAAAAAAAAAAATATATGTATTGTTTAGGCAGCTCCCAGCCGATTTTATACAAAATTTGCAAAATCAACTGGTGGAAAAGGAAAGCAATAAAAAATTATGCAAAGATTTAGGATATAGCTAAAGATTATTGTTCATTCTAGTCTATTCTTGATGTAATCTTCATTGTATATTTAAATGCATTTAATAATTGTATTATTTATGACCTAGTCAAAAATATGCAAAATCACATCTTTTCCTGGGCTTCAAATGAATCCAGCTGTTAATTATTTATACGTTTCAGATAATTTTGTTTTGTTATAGAATATTTTACATATTTTCTTTATAATAGCATATTTTGGAATATTTTGAGCTTAGCTGCATATTTTATCATATTTTCACAGAAAATCCTTATTTTAGAGTACATTTTAGCAACTTAAATAATATATTTTTGCATATTTTATACTTGAGAGCATAATTTTGCATATATTACGCCAAAGAGCACAAATTTGCATATTTTACACTTCAGAAAAACATTTTGCTTATTTTGTACCCAATATAATTTTTTATATAATTCGCCATTGTGTCATTTCATTTACAACCAACCAGCTGGTTTTCTTACCTCTTCCGATTTTGTTGATATTTGGTACAATCATTATAATCATCTGAACTGGCACAGAATTTGAGATAATTTTATAAAGTGGTTCGCAAAATACAGCGATTTGAAAGTGTAAAATAGCTAAAAAATGTACAAAGTTGTATACACAAAATTACGAATATAGTATTTATAGTACTATTTAGAGTCCCAGCAGGATACTCACTGAAAATATAGAAAAAGGCTTCATCGTCTACATATATTTTTTTTTCATGAATTTAAAAATACCACTTTTTGAGTTAAGTGACCACGAAATTTAATTCGCGAAATATTGACTATTCAAATTCAACATAGAAACAAGTTTCTGGTATCATTTTAAAGGTAGTTCTATTACCATTAACTATAGACCTCAATGAACGTTTGTAGCATATACATTTGGGAAGATATTCCTATTTTTATAAAGACATTTTATTTTAGTTTAGAAGTATTGTAAATCGCGAATTATCGCGGAAATTTTACTAAAACCCGGTATTTTCGGCACCAGTGATAATGTTTATATTCTTGCTTAATTTCATTAAATTTGGACGATTTATAGAAGCAATTGGCGATTTTTCTCTTTAAATATAAGCGAAACAATACAACTTGAAATAAATATTTCGTATTTATTATGACATTTTTTGTAATAATTTATAAACTATGGCGAGTCTCAGCATGTCACTTACCATGGATATAGAAAACATTTTCACCATTAACATATATTTTTTTAAAATTTTTTAAAGATACCATTTTTTGAGATATTTATCCGCGAACTATAAATCGCGAGATGTGGACCATTTTGATGTAGGGAAAAAGGTCATGTTCTACGTCATATTAAATGTAATTTTTAATTAAAAATTTAATTTAATATGCCACCCCAATAAATCTTGTACCATAAATAATTTGAAAGATATTTGTGATTTTGTGTATGCAACTTTATACATGCTTTTTAGCTTTAACTTCAAAACTTTCAAATCACTATATATATCGCGAAATACTTGATAAAAGTATCTGAAATTTTGCGTTAGTTCTGATAACTATAATTATTGCACCGAATATCATTAAATTTGAAGAGGTAAGGTCCACATTTGTAATTTTTCGTTTTGGATTTAAATGAAATGACTACATTAGTGCAAATTTCTTTTTATATATATTATAATTTCCTCATACAATTTATTAGCTTTATTTTTGCAATTGCTAATAAAAATCAAGTTATCTTTAATATGGGTAGAAGATTTTAGTCCGAAAAAAAGTATATTTCAAGAGCATATTTTTAAATTTTAAGGTCATACTATTCGATTTAAGACCACTTTTTATGCGCATAAAACACTTTTGTGGAGCATGCTTTTTGTTGACTTATTTATGACATTGTTTTGATTTCATTAATTGCTAAAGTTAATTTTATGAAAATTTTTGAAGTTAATTGAAAATTATGTTTCTCACAAGAACAAAAAAAAAAAAAAAAAAAAAAAAATAAAAAAATTAAAATAAATAAATAATTAATGTCTAGATGAATCAATTACTATATTCTAATATTATTAAGATTTACAAGTTTCGGTAAAAATTTGCCAAATACTGAGAGAATAAAATATTCTTTGCAAATATTATATGAATATCTAAACAAAAAAGTAAATCGAAAATCGTTTATTTATAAATTCTCACCTTCTCTTTTTCATAAAATAAGTTTTGTTGATACTATGTATTGCAAATTTCGAAACTATGTATTATACAAATTGTTAACACCTTTTATAAAAATACTTTTGCTTTACTAATTTACATATCAAATTATTTTTAAAAATATATGAAAATTACTTAACCGGAAATATTTTAACAAAATCAAAACATGACTAAATACTTTACAATACTACCAAATAAAATTGCATAATAATTAATAAAATTAAATAAGAAATAAAAAACAAAATAATAATAAATATATAGCTAAAATTCAATAACAAACAACTGAATCTACTAGACTAAACAAACTTAACAAAACATGGCTAATAAAATCTGTAAATATTACGAAAATTTTCAAAACATAAAATAAAGAAACGTTTAAACCGCATTTTAAAATCAAACACTATTTATTAGTGTATATCTATTATATCTGCAACGATCACGTCTGACACAAAACACGCAATCACCAATATTAATGTAAATGTCTGCATACACATGCATACATCTTTAATATTAAATACGTCACTGCGATTATCAAGTAAGAGAATAAATAAATGAGTGACGGACAGTCAATTCAATAAGAAAACCAACCAAGCCAAAATATGCTTTCACTTTCATAAACATTTCTCTCATTCACAGCCATCGAATGTGTTTGGGGCCGCCACAACTCAAGCAAAATACCCAATCGGAAGTTGAATGTATGTGATTTTGCAATTACCGGTGGATTATAACGAAATAAAAACAAAACAAACGATGAAAAATGTTGAACTTTAAGTTGACATCCAAACAACATGATCAGGTTGGCAAAGAGTGGAAACATTTAGGTTTGTGACTTAAATTTGTTTTTATAGAGAAGTTAAGTTGATATCTTCTTTTGTAGAGATATTAACTGTTTTTAAGTATTGTATAATATTAATTAGTAATTTATTTTCCTCAAAAATCTATTCCACTCGATCTTTAAAGGAGATTCACTGGAATCTAGTTCTATCTTAAGTCGTAACGATTTTTATAATTTAATGTGGTCGAAAGTTTAATAATATTAGAGTTTAAATAATATTAGAGGATTTTCTAAATAGAACGGCTACACAAAAGCTTTAACCTTTATGGTGACTAAATTTGTAGCAATTAGAATTAAAAATAGGGTCCCAGCTCTTCAATACACAGAAAAAGGTCACCAATCACAAAAATAATTCATTCATTTAAAAATTCTTTAAGTTTGCATTTCTCACCAAAATTTTTTTTGGATTGCCAGAATGTCACTCTTTGGTGAGAAGTGAGAGCTACAGCATCATCGTCTATACTTCTTTAAAAATTAAAAGAATATTTGTTTTTCAAAATCACATAATGATTCTTATAAGGAATTGAATTCCTTAAATTCGCAATAGTTCAAAAGTATAGCTTTCCAATAAGTGTGGTTGGATGGTGACATCTGTTGTTATTCTTTCACTGACTACAAGTTTCAGGAGTTAATGCAAACGTTGCTAATTAATTTTTGAATGAATTGTAAGCCGTATTGTATGTGGGATGGTTCGCACGAGCTTACAGGAGTTCTAGTTACGGAACGTAATGTTATGCTGACAACAGTTCGGAGAAGATATCCATTACACAGTTGGAGTCTCCCTTGAGGGATGTCAAATATAACTTTGGTGTATACATTAAGAGATGTGTTCAGGATACTTTACATCACAACTCGTATATAGCAACTTTTAACGAACTTCATAAAATTATTAAGATTATATGATATGACCCTATTAGACTTTTTCAGAGAGGTTTCGCGAACTCGAAAGTCTATGCTAATGCTAATAACCCACAATGACAATATTACTCAAACGGATCTGTGGGACAGAATATTTTTAATACAGAATATAGATCTTAGAGAATTAAACTAATATTGAATTAACTTTTGGTAAAATCGTTATTGCTGGTGATTTCAATGCTTCTCCTTGCCTTCATAATTTCATAAACACAACTCCAAAGGGCCAATATGTTGAGCTATTTGCAGCCCTCAATTAGCTTGGCCAACTATTGAATGAACCAACGCATATTTATGTGTTGAATGGCACCACAACAACATTTCGTCACACACATCCTGAAGTGAATGTTGTTGCACCTCTCGACAATTCGGATCACTGCATCATTTCTGCCTCTTTTTCGTTCACCATGCTTGGTCTATCTTTGGGCTAAGCTCAATGACTTCTTTCAGCATTTTAACTGGAAACTCTGTTTTTTAGACAATGATATTAATGCCAGAGCGAAAATGCTGAAAAATATAATTGTGCTGGGGATGAAATCTTTCATTTCTATAAGGAAATTTTGATCAAAACAACAAATAAATCTTGGTTTAATCAGACGTGCAAAGATGCAGTCATATCCAGAGAGGAAGCATTCGGAATCAATAACCAAAATCCAGATATTGATTCGCTGCGCATGAAGGCGAGGTATTCTTGTGCCAAAGTACTAAGATGCGAGTAGTATCTTAGTGCTAAAGTTCTTAATGTCCCCGGGTCATTAAGTCCTTCTGATCGTTCGTTAAAAGAGTAAAGGATAATTCTAATTCTTCAATTCCATATCTTTTGAAAAATGGTTAAATATTTACTGACCCGGTTGATAAAGTTAACTGATTGGCTAAATTATTTACCGGAGAGCACTCAACTACTGCCCGGACTTGAAATAGTATCAGTAACTATGCCGAACATATATTTTCGAGCTTGTGCCATTAAAAATGGCATATCAAAACTGGTGTTGAAGCTATGATTTCCATTCACCATGCCGGTGAATATCCTACGTGTTGTACGGTTGTTAATATAGCGTTAATAAAAGGAGAGGTTAATAACCCTGAAAATTACCGTCCAATAGCTCTTTATTTAGCGCTTTCCAAAGTCACGGAGAGCATGGTCAATTACCATTTTATAAAATATTTGGAGTTAAACAATTGATTAATCGTCCGGCAGTATGGGTTTCGTAGATGTCGCTCTACGGAAGACATGTTAGCTACAGACACAAAACTTAATAAGTGTGTCTGTAGTACACGATTCCTATGGAACCACTCCGTAATGTATTCAGTGATATATCTCCTAGTTTATCAAGATTCTAAAGAAAATGATTACCAAGATGCTTGAGTCTGTGTTCTTGTAATACCGGATAATCACATAAAAGATATTCTATCGACTGTTCACATACGTAAAGGGAAAAATTATGATAAAACAATAAAAATTCCATCGATCGAAAAAGTGCAGTCAACACTATTTAATTAATATGAACAACTACTACAAGGATGTTGCCAATTCAAATCAAAATGTTACGATTAATGCGGGTTTAAATTAAAAAAATAATAATTAAAGAGAGAGCTGAGTTTAATATATTATAATTGAAATGTATGAAACCCTACTAGAAAATAGATGTTATCTTCATTAAGCAGTGTTGCCAGTTTAGCATTTTTAAGGCTAAATCTAGTATTTTTATTTTGCTTTAGCCTTGAAATTTTCGATTTAGCTTTTAGCTTTTTTCTAGCCTTTTTTGATTTTTAAGTTTGCTTTAAAAAGGCTAAAATGTTAGTATTTCAACAACGAAAAAAATCATTTCTTATTTACTATTACTAATTTTATTTTTACAGAATCATCCATTCTAATATTTCTGTGTATTTATTCGCACAAAAAATCGAGATTATTTATACTTCATTTTCCAAATAAAAGTATCTTAACTAATTTTGTAGTGTTACTAAATCGATAATTAATTTATTATTTAATATATGTACTTTATCAACAATAGAAACTATTTATGAAAATAATTTAAAAAAAAAGATCTTCTTAATAAAAAAAAAAAAAATCCATACAGAAATGCTTAATCAAAAAGGAATTATAGTTGAAAAATTACAAAAAATCACTTCAAAACATTTGGTAATTTTTCATATGAAATATAACCCTAATTTTTCATTGAGCTATTTTGTTGGATGTTATTTATAAATTTATTACATTTTCTTTAGAAAAATTTCAAAAACTAATAAAAACGAGAAAAAATAAGTTTCCAAATTAAAAAATAGCTTTTTTCTGGCCTTACTTTTTGCAGCATTTGGCCTTTTTTTAACATTTTTTTAAATTCATTTTAGCCTTTTTTTCTCACTTCCTGGCAACACCGTTATTAAGAAAATTATTATCTCGTCTTAAATTATTTTTATAAGTTTCATTCAAAACATTCTAAATTATTAGTAAATAAAAAAATAAATAAATAAATTTTATATATTGCAAGCAAAATAATTTTTAAGAAATATACAAATTAGTAAATTTTATTTTAATTTACCCTTACAACTAGTTTATTTACATTAACTTAATTTTTTGGATCATTTCTATTTTCAAATCGTTCATTTAGATTGTTTGCTATATTTTAAAGTAAATATAAAAATATTTATAAAAAGCTGTAAACTTATTAACTAATCTTAAATTTGAATCATGCAATTGCTTTTCAAAGTCAGCATTCATTTAAAGTACTGTCATAAAAAGTTCTTTATAATAACCGACAAATGACTTTTACTGAATGAAAATGACATTAATGTTGATGAGAAATTTTTTTTCAAAACTAAAGATTTGATGGATGAGGTTGACAATGATGATGATTATGGCGGTGCACAGTGGAGCAGAATCGCCAAAAATGGCACTTAATTAAGAGAAGGTGTTTATATATATATATATATATATATATATATATATATATATATATATATATTGCAATAACTGGCTCATTAGTAATTATAAAAAATACTTTATTAATTTATAAATATTTTTTAGTATAAACTTACGTCCGTCAAGCTGTCCGTGCATCAAAATCCCCAATTTCTGCTAATATATAGGTCGCAGTTTTAAAGGTAACTGAATGAAATTTGGTACTTGAGCCTATTTTAAGCCAATAATGTATCACAATAGAATTAATCAACATTTAATCATTATTTGACTCAGTCTCAAATTAAAATTTCCCGAAAATAGGTCAAATGCTCACAAATATGTTAAATATATCCATATTTAAATAAAATTCATCATAGCTGAGTTTTATCTAAGCAGAAATCATATTACCAAATTTCATGAGGATCACTCCATAATTGACCATACCTGCCATACAGGAACCACTCCCGGAATTACTTTTTCGTTCATAATTACTGTACACATGATCGCGCAAATTTAAAATTTAATAAAAATGAAGTGTTAAGTGTTAATTTTACAGCCAAAATTCCGAAGAGTCGGTCCTTAAACGACCATAGATACCATATAAGACCTTGTTAACGCAAATTCTCAATTATGTTTGCGGGTTAAAGTGACTTAATATTGGCAAAATTTCCACTACTTTTATCTTTCACCTTATTTTAAGTATTTTCCGCAAATTCTATATAGTTCTTTTCTTGCGTAATGCAAATAATTAAGTAAATAAAATTTTTATTTTAAATTTGTATTAATTTCATTTAATTTTCTTTTTGTTTTAAAGAAAGAAGCATATTTTACTTGAAACTTTTTTAAAAATACGTTTTTTCCCAAATCGCAAAAAATTCACAAAATGTTTTTTTATTATTTTAATGCTACATATATTTAGTAAAAATACAAAATTTTTATTTTCACCCAAGTTTATCTAAAAGCTTTTTGAATTTCTATATAAAAGTAAAAAATGCCCTTTTTTAGACCGATTAAAAAAAATATGTTAAAAATATTTCTACAAGTTAAAAGTATTTAACAAGAAATATGTAGATATATTTCTAAGTTTAACAGATAACGATGCTTTATTTTATCTATTTTTACCTGTATTCAATTACTTTTTCAAAATATTAATTTTAATTTTTCTCAATTTCACTCCTCTGTGCGGTGATGAGATATTGGTGAAAAAATATGTTTTTTTTTTTTTTTTTTTTTTTAATACAAGTTTTACAAGTGGGTGGATTTCTTTCAATGAATATAGTTAGTAAATGAATGAATGGTTGATAGGTAATAAGGAAGATGAGCGTGGTAAGTAAAGTTTAAATAGACAAAAACTAATATTTATATTTTGTTAAATATTTATGTAAAATACTAATATTTATGCAATATAATTTAGTCATTTGAATGGATTAAATATTTTAAATGATATAATTAAAGTATTATGTACAGAGATATTAATACAAATTATATACACAAATATTTACAATATATACAATATAAATCAAATACAATAGCTTGTTGTTGTTGAATTTACATACAAAAGCTCTATTGGTATGAAAATGAAATTGCAACATATGAATAGAAATATGAAAATATATATAATATGAAAATGATTTTTATACGCTTGACTTGATGATAATTATCAATAAGTCTCTGGAGTGTCATTATGTTTTCAAAAAAATCATACGAGTATAAATGAATGAATGAATGAATTAATAAATAAATGAATTTTTATTTTATGCCACACCAGTTTAAAGATGAAAATTGAAACCCTTTTCTTCTTTTGCATTTAGCATAACGATATTCAAAATTTAAATAAAAAACATTTTCTTATACGCACCATCGGGTCCATAGGCTGTTGGTAAATAATTGCTAGATGGCGCTTCGAATGCTACATGTCCACCACCGTAACCGGCACCACCGCCAGTATAACCACCTGAACCGGGTGGTGGCAAATACTGATGTGTGGCACTGCTATATGTTGGTGGTTTTGATGGTGGACCATAGCTAGAGTGACCACTTGGTATTTCGTATGATGTTATGCCTGTAATGGAGACACATAGAGAGTGAGATAAGTGATATAAACACATATATTTGTATACAAACAATTCATTTACGAGGATTTATTGATCATGTTGCAATACGAGTATAATCAAAAGTATATTTACTTATAATATGATGAATGTATATAAATATTTTTGTAGTTTTTTAAATACACTAAGAAAAATTAATGATTTAAAATATTTATATAGAGGAATTGAGAACAAGTATGTGCAATTTTAATTTAGCGCTATAAATGAGTTCAAAAGTTTATTATTATTATTATTATTATTATTATTGGGAAAATAGACACTAGGATTTAGGTTTTGTTTTAAACGCCTAGAAGTATATGTTTCTGCTGTAATGGAATGACTTTAATTATAAATTGTAATACATATTATTGAATATAAATATATCATAACTAATAAATAATATAATTTAAAAATCAATTAATTACACTTTTAAAATTAAACACTGCCCGCTGAGCTAATTTAATAAATTGGGAGTAAATGCAGAGAGAATCTTGTTGTGTTATTTTGATAACTGAATTTGTTGTCAATTAAACGCTTATGTATCCATAGTCGAATTTCGTAATAGTTATAATAAAACTTTTATAAAATTATCAAAAAAAAAAAAAAAAAAAAAACTAAAACTAGCTAATATGGAGTAATTTAAAGCACGAGGGTTAAAAGCAACAAAACTCGGTTAACATAATGATTAGGTTAGTTTATGTGGGCAGCCCATAGAAAAACGGCTACATCATTCTGATTTCCTAAAGATCATAGAACGAATACTTCATTCAATAAAGGTGCCTTAAATACCACTGTACTCTTAATCAGACCCGAGACTATCTATATTCTAAAAGGAATTATCGGCAAGATAAATTAGTCTGATTTCCTGCAGAGTCAGATAATTATTAACATAAAAAATGTAGAATCGACTCTATCTCCTTCTCCTCCTCTTACACATCTAAACAACTTTTGTAGTGATCAATATGAGGGAACCTATACGTTCAGACTAGAGTATCCAAAACCGAAAACGAAAACCTGTTAACCAGTTTCCGGTTTTTTACAAACGGTTTTTTTCGGTTTTTTTTCAAGACTGGTGTTTTAAAGGCGGTTAATCGGTTTTTTAAACAGCATTTTATTTAACATTTTAATTATTCTCTTTAAATAATTGAAAAAAAATGAAACTATTCAGTCCGTACAAAAAAATTTTAATGTTTAAATTTTGCTTTATAACGTTTGTTGTATGTACATTAGGGTGGATCAATATTGTATGAAGAAAACCAAAGTGCATCGTACATTTAAACGTACCTAAAATTATGAAGGGGACATCATATAAAATATCTTGGTCAAATTTCAAACTCCTACAGTATTTAGAAGAGGATAGTACACGACCATTTAAGCTGATAAAAAACTTTCAAACAATTTTTCTTACCAATATTGGATATATATACAATAAACGATAGCTAATAAGAAATATTATACACATATTTCGTAATTTTTCATAAAAATTTAATATGAATGAAAAAAAAAGAACATTTTATATAAAATTTGTTGGTAAAGTTTTACTTTTTATTTTTACCTAATTTTTGTATATGAGTTATTTATATTAAAATGATGATTTTATACTTCCTATTAGCTATTTTTGAAAAATTAAAAAATATTGCTATATTTGTTTTTCTTTAGCTATCGTTTGATGTATATATCATTTATATTGGTGAGAATAAAATTTTTAAATTTGTTCTGGGCTCATCGACATAAATGACCTTGTAGCATCTTGTTCCAATCAGAGTAGAAAGTTGAAATCCGATCAAGTTGTTCAAAATGAAATAACCTTTCATAATTTTAAGTATATTTACGTAGCTCGCAATAACGAATTTTGAACCACCCTAAATGTATAAGCACAACAATCCCGGTACGGAAATTTCCATACAATTTGTATGAAAAATGGGCAATGCGGTTCGGTTAAAAAATAAATTTTATTTTAAATTTTCTCCGGGATTTTTGTTGCTTTTATTTTCTCTCAAAAAATTTTAACATTTTTTTTTTAAATTTATATAAATTTCGTAAACAAAAAAAGTTTGAAGTAAAAAGAAATGAAAATAAAGTAAATAAAATTGTTTCTCATTTTCCTTTTGCCGTCTAAATTTTTGTTAAATTTAACAATGCGGGCTATATAAAGGAATCCGAACATTAATATACATATATATATATACATTAAAAATGAAATATATTCATCATTAGTCATGATGTTGCATATGTACCAGTTAAGCTCCATCAACCAAATTGCCTCAAACTCTGATCAGTTAAAATGTATTGAGCCCTATTCAATAAATATTTAAAGAATACTAAAAGCTTAGAAGTATCAGCATTACAGCAAAGTTGCGTAATATATAGTAAAACAGAAAAAAAGCTTTTTTTTAATTTAGAAACTTATTTTCTCTCGTTATCATTAGTTTTTGAAATTTTTCTAAAGAAAATGTAATAGATTTATAAATAACACCTAGTAAAATGACTCAATGAAAAATCGCCCAAAAATTCCCATACAAATTAGAGTTATATTTCATATGAAAAATTACCTATTGTTTTGAAGTGATTTTTCATCACTTTTGTATAATATAATAATATATTATATTATTTTGATTAAACATTTCTGTTGGGGTGGTTTTTCTTATTAATAATTTTTTTTAGTTAATTTCATAAATAGTTTCTATTGTTGATTGTATGTATTAAATAATAAATTAATTGTCGATTTATCAATACCTCAAAATTAGTTAAGGCACTTTTATTTGGAGAATGAGGCGCCGCAGGCAAAATTTTTTATTAAGTATAAATAATCTCGATTTGTTATGCGAATAAATACACAAAAATGTTAGAATGGATGATTCCTTAAAAATGAAATTAGTAATAGTAAATAAGAAATTATTTTTTTCGTTGTTGAAATACTAATATTTTAGCCTTTTTAAAGCAAAAAATCAAAAGAGGCTAGAAAAAAAGCTCGAAGCTAAAGCAAGAACTTCGAGGTTAAAAGCAAAATAAAAATGCTAAATTTAGCCATAAAAAGGCTAAACTGGCAACACTGCAAATAAGTAAGGACAATTTCAAATTAAATAATAATAATAATAATTTTTCTAAAGTTATAACGTGAAGAAAAATCTTTAAGTATGAAATTATGGACATTAAAATTTGCTATTTTTGCTGAGTAAAACTTGTATACACGTATAAATTTAGACTTTTGTTTAAAAAAATTACAAAAAATAATAAAATGATAATATTTTCTTGTTAAAAAATTTAAATGACTGAAAACACCGATTTTTCAATAGTCCCAAACCTGGGAACCGGTTTTTTTATAAATGAGATTTTTCGGTTTTCTAAAAAAGTTGGTTTTTTGGATACTTTAGTTCCGACATATATCCTATCATACAGCTCACCGTTAGACTACTTGCTAGAAGTGAGATTGTTTTCCAGAAGAATCTAAACATCCTACAATTGCTTATCTTTGAACACTTGCAACATTTTTTCAAGCGTCTAGTTCGCGAACTAATCTAAGACATAACAAAAGTCCCGAGTCGTCAGAAAAAATTCCTGACTTCATCCTGAATAACAGAATTTGGTAACAGTTATTCCGAATACTAATCCTTAAAGATTTATCAAAGTTCAGTCTACGGATCAGAAGAATATTCTCATGGCTTATATTAAGAGCGTACTTGGCCACGGTATTTTTGATGTAGATTTTAAGTGGAGTTAAATATAGAATATAATAAACAAATATAAGTTTAATCCTGACTTTGGATGAGAAAAGATCCAGGGTATTCAATACCCATGAAATTTTTAATTTAATTCTGCTTATAAAAATGAAACCAATGAATCTTTCTGAAATTTTTGTTTTTATTAAATTCTTTTATATCCAAGTTTTAAATTTAAAAGAAACTAAACTTTTTTTGTTTTTCATTAAATATTTACCGCTTTATTTCGTAAACGCTTCACCTCACTTTAAAATATTTACATAAAAATTTTTGAAAAACAAAACAACAACAACAAAACAATTTATATGAACAATTTTCCAATGTGAGGTGAAGGGTTTTGCAAAATAAAGGGGTTAGTCTTTTCTGTAATACCTTCCACAAGAGATTTTATTGTTATCGATTACTTTTTTCTTTTTGGAATGAGTATATTTTTCTATAAACTTTATTTAATTTTTTTCTGAGCTTTTAATGTTCTTTAAAAGATTTTTTACTAAGATCCAATATTTTTTAAATGGGTAGAGTATAAGACAATTAAGTAAATGGTACATACCAAGAAAATTTGTTAAATACCGCTTAATTGCTTTTCAGCTGTAATGACATGAAGTGAAATTAGGCCGGATACTATGTGTTTTCTAATGTTAGAAAGAAATCTTTTACGAAAGCACTCATTCAAGTATATTTCAGCTTTAAAAGAGCCATTAGTTAGGCATTTTGAGCCAAAAATTCTTTGGAGAATTTAGATTTTTTACATGATCTGCTTTATTTTCCATAATATCCGCATCAGAGATTACCTGGGCAGAATGTTGTAAAAAGTTCGCCAGAACGCACGATTTATCGTCCTTTAGAGGGCACTCATAATTTTAAAAGAAATTTATTTCAATTATTTTCGTCCTCTGTTTTACCTTCGCATTTTTTCTAGCGTTCATATTATTAACTTTTTTTTATTTTGTTGGTCTCTAGTCTAGCTTTTTTAACTTTTCTGATAAAATATTCCAAGCAAATTTGATAAATGAACCGCTTTCCTTTCAGATTATAGTGATTTTCTCTTAAAATTTTTCTGCATTCCATGAAACGTGAAAATCTACATTTTCTTCGGCTATCAGGTTTCCTATCGGTAATTACGAACTCCTTATAATTTTTTTACGACTTAAGAAACTGTATTTCGAGACATACTTGCATTCCTATCAATTGCTTTACATGATCGACATGGGTTTTAATTATAAAATTGAATTATACGTTTTCGTACGTTTGGTTCAGTTTTCATTTTAAGAACAAAATTTGTTATATAATTACTGAGAATAACGGAAAATGTTGATAAGCTAACGGTAAGAATATTTTTAACGTATTGTTAACGATACAAGACTTAAAGTGTGACATAATTTTTTCGTGCGAACTCCTTATTTGATCTTTTTTTTAAAGAAATTTTATTTTTTTCGGCACGATTACTTAATTGATCCAAAATTATTAAGTGGATAAAAAATTATGTTGGTAAACTTGGAGATGTTGTTTTTTTTTTGTACGTTAAAAACTAAATCATATAAATTGTTCACATGATACGATGCAATGTAAGGTGTAATATGAATAATTAACGGTTTATCTCAAGAACTAGAGTCAATTAAAAAAGTTATTTATAGATTTGAAGCTTTAACATGCAGAAAAAAAAATATTTTTTTCAGCCCTCAGTTATTTCTTGTTCCTTAAGTTGAAGTAAAACAGATTGAGTGTAAAAAGGAAACAAATCCAAATAGAAGGATTAAGAACTCTTATATAGAGTTAATTTAAGACTTTCATAAACTGAATCACGTGTATAAATGCATTTTTATTATGTATGTAAGCAAGATCGATTACGAGGACTATTTAAATCCTTATTTTTTGTAAATTTATATTTCTAATGTTGTATGTATCACAAAATTTTTTTTCTGTGTATTTGTCTTTAACCTAACAAACCTATTGTTATTTGAACCATAGTAAGCATAACTTACATACAATTTTGTTTTCTTTGGAAAACTTCATCTACATTATAAAGTAACCACAACTGGCATGACCGGCTTTAAATAATTGTTTGAGTAACAAAACATTTATTAAGGCCGACATATTGCAAATAAGGAAATCCTTAATATTCAATAATTAACATGATTATAAAGAAAAAAAAAAAAAGATAAAAAATAAATAATAATAAATAATGAAACAAAAGTAAATGGAAACATATAACATAAGAGTGACTTTTAGCAATACTTTAAAAAAAATTGAAAGTAATATAGGCAAACTTTAAAAAAATTGTTATCGTAGAAAAAAGATGTTAAAAAAATATATTTTACAATAAATACCCCTTTAAGGAATTTAAAGAAAAAAAGTTTATTAGATACATATCAAGTTTTTCATTTCCATTTATATAAAAGCAATTTATTTATTATTATTATTATTACTATTTTAAATTCCTCCTTTATCCAAAATTTACAACTTACTTGAATTAACGTATGTGGAATAAAATTGCAACAAACTTTAAAATGTTCAAATTTCTCCAAAAATTAACATAAATCTTATGTTACTTTTTCAAAAGACAATTTGTTATTTTTATATGCTCAATATTTGAAACCCTTTTGAGCACTTTTGCAGCAGTTCTGAAGGATTCTTTTTATCATGAGTTTAATAACTCGATGTTGGAAATTTCCGAACCTGTTATATGTTTATTGTATCCTAGTTTGCCGTGCAATTTTAACGAAAGGATTCTATAAACTCGCTTTTGTGTAAAATGGTTCAAAAATTATTAATCAATTTAAATTTTAAATTATTTGAAGATTTTTAATTTTTAGATTTTGTTTTAATTTGGGATTTTTATTGAGTGGTTTGTAAAAATCATCCTCTAATTATATTAAAGTAGTTTATATATTATTTATTTTTATGAAATAAATTATTAGAAGAATGTAGCTAAATCAGAATTTTGAAAAGTTAAAAATTCCCCACAAATTGACTTTGGTCCATAAAAATTTCGAAAAAAAATAAATGTTTCTTTGACTGTCATTGCTATCTGAGTTAAAATATAAATCAGTTTGTGGTGAAATAATCCAAAAAATTACAAATATTTTTTCAAGGTAGTCCGTTTTTTACTAACATTTTGAAGAAATAATCTGATTTTCATGAAATGTTCACAATATTATTAGAAACCATGTGTTCATCCAAAATCGATGATAAAAAGTTTATATCATAAGTATACGGATTTTAACTGGCGCCAAATGTTTTGTCTAAATTTTATTCCGCAAAAGCTTTTTAATTCGATGAATTTATTATTGGTCAATTAATTCATAGAAGTGCTAGAATTATTATGACCATAAGAATTAATTAAAAATACGAATATTTAAATAATAAATAAATATTTAAAAATATTTGATAGTATATTCAGACTGAGCATAAAAAATTTTTTTTATAGGTTTCAACGAAAACTAATTTCAAAATAGGGTTATCAGATTTTCTTGAGCCTCTTTCGCTAAATTGTTAATCAGAAATCGCCAAAATCGCCAAATTAAAGTTTTATTTGGTTTTTTAAATAAATATTAAAAAATTAATTAAAATTTTAAGTGTCGTACAATTCTTAGGACTTAAAATTTCGCATAATTTGTAAATGTAAATTCAGCTTTAACAAAACCAATGATAATTGCAATTGCTAATAATAACACTGTACTAGTTGCAAATCTTAACAAATTGGGTACCTTATGTGTTAGCATTTAAAATATATTTTATAACAAGAATTCATTATTACACACTTTAATAGAATTTTAATTGTTTGTATTGTTTAAATTCAAAAATTAACCCCCGTATTCATAAACCAATTTTAAATTTAAAATAAATTTTAGAAAATTTTCACTTAAAATGTATTTTAAATTTAAAAGTAGTTTGTGAATGCGGGGGTGAATTATTAAATTTAAGCTAAAAAACTTAATTTTCCTAAAGCCATTTTTAGCTTTTCAAAATGAAATATCTCAAAAACGAATGCTTTTAAACATGGTTAACACTACTAAATTCAGCGTCGTCGATTTAGTTTAACCCAATGGGTGCCCAATTTATTAAAAAATTAGTGTTATTTTCGAGTACGGTGTAATTAAATAAAAAAAGACAATTTAAAATATACTTTTCTGACATATAGTCCCTATTTAGGTCATCAACTTTTAAAATTTGTTTTATTTTATTTATATTTCAAAGAATAAATAAAGAATTAATTTATTCATGAACGTTTATTTCATTGTGACCAAAATCATTAGTATTAATAATTATCAAATATTTAATATCTAAGTATTGTAAAATATATTTTTTGAGAATAAAATTTCGTAAACTAAGTCGAAGCTATTTAAAAATTAAGGCTCTTCATTTTGCTAAATAGTCAAATAATAAAAATATTCGATTTCTAGTAAGAAAATTTAATTAAGTTGTTGTTTATTAAATTTAAAAATTAGCAAAAAAAAAATCGCCAACATGTTATATATCGCCAAAAAATTCGTCATGTCGCCAAACGGAAAATTCAGTTGTCAAAAGCAATTAAAAATCACCACGTTTGGCGAAAAATCGCCATATCTGAAAGCGCTGTTTCAAAACGTTTAAATTTCCAAAACAAAACGAAAAGGAAATAACGAAATAGAGAAAGATAAATAAAAAACTATATCAAAAATGTAAAAAAAAAAAATTAAAGCATATAAAAAACAAAATATTTATAACAAAAATAGTACTACAAAATAAAATTATAGTTTTAATAAAAAATTGATAAGCTTTCATTGTAAATTTAAAGCAAATTCAATATAATCTTCGTCATATAATATTAATATATTTAATATAAAGTGTGAACTGTTCGCATCAGCTTTCATTGTCGAAAACTCCTTAAAATGCTTAGTCTGAATGTGCTATGAATTAAAGAATGAAAAATAGATATTGAAAGAGAAAAATGAAAATAAAATTTTTTTGCCATCAGATTATAAATAAAAAACTTTCAATTTATTCTCAAGGAAATTTACATGAAATACAAATCAAAACAAGATATTGAAAATATTTATGTAAATTTATTTTTAAAATTCATTATTACTCAACCGCATACAAATAAAAGTATACAATGTAATCTTGTATGTGTGGCTATTTTCAATGTTAAAATTCGTAACAAAATTACGTATATTATGTACACTCATACATATACATATAAGTATATACATTATTGTCATCGCGTGGATAATGCAATATACCCAACGGTTCTAAAGGTGCTAATTTGCCCTTTAGCAGTAGATATATAACTACTTAGACGATTCTCTAGTTACTTTTGGTGCACTAAATTTCGCTAGCGAAATAAGTAAAAGAGAATGGTTAATGTTTTAATAAGAAAAAAATAAAGTCATAAATGAAACTGCCACTTCTCTGTTTACATGTAATGCATAAAATTGCCGTTAAGAGTTTTTATAATATCAATTCAAAACTTTGCTTACGTTACGTATGAATTTGTTACAACCATTTCTTTTAGTGATTTAAATATATACGTCATAAGAAGAAATATATACGAATTTGTTATATCCATTGCATTTAGTGAATATACTATTGATATGCAATGCATTTAGTGGTCAATCGACAAATAATTTCTAAATTCAAGTCTAGAAATCCATTTCAATATTTAATTAAAAATTACACTACGATGTAAATAATACATCAGTGGCCTAGTGGTTATAACTTCTGACTATAAGAGTTCGAGTCTGGCTGGTGGCAAATATCACAAATTCGCATTTATCTAAAAATTAATTTAAGAAACTCAATTTTAAAATACGGTTCTCTCTCTCCAAACATAAAAAACTAAAATCTCTGAGTATTTTTTTTTCTTTTTTAATATGTATATGCACATTTTTATGGTGAAATAACTAGTGAATGGTTATAAAGAGGGTGACAATTGGTTACCTTCAATGACATCCCCGTGTTAAATTCACCATGTAAAAATATTGCGAAAGGGCAGAAGAATAACTAGTGGTAGTTCTTAGTGGCAACATTTATATTTCGGAGCTAGTTCGGCGAACCGCTGGGTACATATGTAGCAATAATTGAAAAAAAAAATTACTTAAAATATAACATGCAACATACAACAACATAACTAATATTATAGAGTCTTGTAAATGCTGCCATCAATTGGAAAGTTGTCTTTGAATGAAAAATAATAAATTGAACAACAACAAAATTGCATTTAATATATATATTTATTTAGGTCAATGTACATCACTTAATATGTAATTACAGTAGTGTAAAAACTTAAGGCACCAATAAAGAGAAATTATGCAATGTAATGTAAAATTTTAAGTAAAATTAAGCTTAGAAACTACAATTCAAAGTAAAAATTTTCTTAGAATTTTGGTTGAAATATAGTCTAAGAAATTCTAATATGCATGTGAAAAACATGTATTTAATTCAAGTAGTAATAAATTTTAATTTTAATTCTTTTTTTTTTTTTTTTTTAATTTTAAGATTTGGCACTACTATTATTTTAGCAACATCTGCTACCACATACAAATATAGCATATGTACATAAATGCTACATAATGTAATTTATAGTTGATTTCCATAGTTAAATTGAAACTTTTGTAGATGTTTAAATATCTTGTTAAAGTTTAAGAAAAAAAAAAAAAAAAAAAATAAAAAATAAAAATTACGTATGTATGTTTACAATGCCAATCTTGTAAGAAATCAGTCAACATTGTTAAATATTTTTAGATTTTTGTTATTTGTTTATCCAAATCATGCACTAGTAATAAGTTGAAGAATGCTAAGTTGTTAGAAAATTGTTATACATATGATGTAATTGATTTAGCATATTTTGAATTAAGAAAAGGGGAAAAAAGTTAAATTCAATTCTGACATATTGTTGGAACTAAATTTACCAAAATTTACTATTTAGTCAAGGTCATTAAAGTTCTTTCCAAACTGTTTAAGGTAAACAATATTATGTGAGGACAATATGATGATAATTAATTTAAGAGCATACTTTATTATAAGGAATAGATATTTAGTAGTTTAAGATAAAGACAAAACATTTGGAACTGAGATAATATTTCATAATTTTCATTTTTCATTTTCTTATTTTCATATTTATTGGCCCTTTAAATAAGTAAGTTTAAATGTAATGTCGAGCTCACCACAATCTTGAGATCTCAACCATATTGAGAATATGTGGATGATGGCAAAACGTAATATCGAAAATAAAGTAATCCAAAATGGCGATGAAGTTTTCGTACAATTGAAGAAACAATGGAATAATTTTACCAACAACTATATTGAAACTAAAGGATTTTTTCTTTTAATTAGTTAATAATTTATACAATTTAAATTATTAAAATAAAACAAAGTAATTGCTTAAAATATTTTTAATAAATGTGAATCAGCTTTCAGTTTGTTTCCATCAGGTCTGGATTTTTTTTATGGGCATGTCTAATATTTTGCCCATAATAAGGCCACTACATGATTATATTTCGCCATAACTCAAGAACGATGTGTACGATTTGTATAAATGATACACCAAAAGTTGCGGATTAAAAATAACATATATTTTGCCATGCGCTCAATATTATCGGAGTTATTTGGAAATTATTGCTTTTTTTTTGCTAAATTGAAGATTCTACTCTATTAAAGTTCTTTTAAAAAGTGAAAACGGTAAAAATGATTCTGTTTTTTACCTTTAACATAAAGTTGGTAGTGCTAAAAATAAAATAAGCCATCTATCATCAAAATTGATGCAGAAATCTTGATTTTATTCACAGCTAAGTGAAAATACCCATGTATACTTACAACCAAGTGGAGATATCCTGTACTGATTATATTTTATTGGCATGACTAATATGAACGCTTTATTCAGAGGTCTCACTTTTATAATTCGAGAACCGTTTGTCAAATTTAGATATATATAAATGCCGATTAAAATGTAATCTTCAGATTATCTTAACATTATTTCTTTATACGGTCAATACTTTCGTAGTTAAAGATCAAACTTCTTCCAATTTTTCATGACAAGTTTATTTTTTATTTTTTTGCCACTAATTTTCGAATAACTCCGAAACTGTTGAGTGGTTAAAAAAATAAGGTTAAGATAACTTGAATACAATTTTCGCCTGCATTATATGGTGTTTCAATTGCCTAATTGGACAACCCGTTTTCGAGTTATAGTAAAATATACTCCTGTAATTTATTTATTAATGGGGAAATATAAAATGACAATCAATGACTGATAGAAAAAAAAACTGTATGCAGATTCGTGTTCAACGCATCAAATTTCAATAAAATTCTTTTTGCCCACCATGTGTCTCCACTTAGTCGTAGGTATACATGAGTATTTTCACCTAATTGTGAATAAAAACAAGATTTGTGTATCAATTTTGATGATATTTATTTTATTTATGGTAATACCAACTTTATGATATTGGATTAAAAACTGCACATTTTTTCCACTTTCATTTCTTAAAAGCAATTTTAAAGAAAAAAATTCTTTAACTTTACATGAAAAATTGTTTTCTTTTACGACATTAATATCTGAACAACTCCGAAACTGGTGGGTAGATAAAAAAATAGCGTTAGGATGATTTAAATATAATTTTCGTCTATATCTTTCTCCAATTGTCTAAATCGGACAATCCTGTAAAATATATTCGTTTGCTAAAGGAGATGTTAGTCACGCCCATAAAAAAATCTCGACTTGATGGAAAAAAACTGAAAACAGTTTCATGTTTAGTAGATCAAATTCCATTTAGTCCATATATTTTATTTTTTTGAAGGAGTATGAAATGTTTTTTTCAATTTTTTGCTGACCAGTGTAATTAATATTTTTTTTTTCTTAAAAAACATTTATTTTCACTTTTTTGGAAGTAATTATAAATTTCTTTCAAAAAGTGCAAAGTATGCACTTACTTCTATGTTAAAAGGTTGTTAAAATCTTATTTTTTTATTTAGTGAACAATAGTTGATATAAAGTACGAACTTGATTTGCGCATGCACCTATTTTGTAACACCCCGATTTGTGCAACCGATAAATTTATTTTTAATTTACATAAGTGCAATTTTTTTAGAAAACTGATTCGATACAAGTTCCTATTTAATTATGTAATATTGCATAATTTTTTTTAGATTTCTTGTTTATTTTAACTTAACCGTAAGTAAGTTGAATAGAAAAAAAGTGTCATAAGAATAAAACTAAAAATTTGTAAATAACACTGAATATGGATCGGAAAGAGAGTATTCAAAAATCTAAAATGATTTTTGAAACAAAGAAAATATTTCCATTTCATAAAAAACTTTTTGAATAAAATTCATTGTTTTTCTAAAGTAAAATAAAGTAAAAGCTGGATTTTCAATGCTACACATTGAAGGATTAATAAGAAGATATATGGCAAAAGCTTTCAAATAAAGCAGCGAGTGAGTGTTGGCCCGTTTGTTGATCAATTTAAATACGAAATAAATGAATTACAATTACTTCCCGATCAGATTTACAATCTGATCTGATACAACTCTTGTGAGTTTTATGAAAAATTTGCTCCTGGACATAAAATTTCAAAGGAAAGATAATTTATTTATAATAAAATATCAAATACTAGATAAACATAACAAATACCATAATAACCAAACATATTTAAATCGAAAATATTTCGAAAATTTTTTTACTTCAAATATTAAAACTTCACATATAGTATCGAAAATAACGATGTTTTGTGGTTTTAGGAAAAAGATAGTTGAATAGTATTAATTGTATTGATTACACTGTGTAGTGCATGATGAATAGGTTACTATACAATTTTCAGAATTTTCAATACACTCTCAAAATCTGAAGTTATCGACAAAAAACGTTTTTTTAGACTTCAAAAAATCAAAAAATTCCTAAAAATTATTAAACGAATTTTTAATTTTGAAACAGGGTTGAAAAAATGAATGTTTAAGCTTTCAAAATATATGTATATGTTAATACATTAATCCAAAATTTTCGGAACTATTACCAAAATTATCTGAAAATTTAAATTTTTTTATCGATTTTTTTGCATTTGGCAACACTTTTTTGTATTATTTTGTTAGAAACTATATAAATCTGTTAATTTTATCAAAAAGTTTAATTACATTTGTTAAAATTGAAGAAGTACTGTTACTGTTAAAGTTAAAATTTTTTTGAAAGCAAAAAATATACTTGTGGACTTTATGTGGAATATGTATCTTTTGAAATGTGTAAAAATTTGGAACAATTTTTGTTCGATTTCAGTAATTCAGTAATTTATATAGCTTCTAAAATATTACAAAAAAGTGTTGCCAAATATAAAAAAAATCGACAAAAAAAATTTAATTTTCAGATAATTTCGGTAATAATTCTGAAAAATATGAATTAATGTAATAGCTTGTATACATATTTTCAAATCTTATATATTGGTCTTTCTAATTCTGTTTTAAAATTTAAAATTCATTTAAAAGTAACTTTTTAATAATTTTTTAAATTCCTTAAATCTTCAAATATTGTAAATAACTTCAGATTTTGAGGGCGTATTGAAAATTCTAAAAATGTAAAATCACCTAAAGTAGGTCTACGATCTACGATTTGAAATGTATATTTTCACTATCAAACCGTGTTATAGCATTTTTGAATTGAAAATTATAAAATTTTGTATATAAATTTTTAATTTAACACTAGATGGTCTCTTCTTGAAATTTTTTCAGAAATTGTAACAATCCTGGTTTGATGTCGGTTACAAAAACCATATATATATATATATATATATATATATATATATATATATATATATATATGTTTTGTGTTTTTAGGAAAAAGATAGTTGAATAGTATTAATTGTATTAATTACACTGTGTCACACTGTGTAGTGCATGATGAATAGGTTACTATACAATTAAAAATGCGCAGCCTGAATACAGTGCAAAATTAAAATTTATTACAATTTTCTTTCTTGCTTTCAACAATTAGTACTAAAGCAATCTTTCATTTGAAGTGCATTTGAAGTATTTTAAGTGCTATAGTACATATCTTAAAACTAAAGAAAAGTACTAATTAAAATACACAAAAAAATAAAAGGAATATTGATATAGAAATGTATGTAGAATTAAAGGATTTGCTTTTTACTTAATAAGAGTAAATTAAATATTTTATGTTAAAATCTTTTTTGGTTAGAATCTCTTTTTGAAAAGCAACATGCTAATTTACATATATATATTCAGCTCAAAATGTTTTAATTTAATATATAATACTAAAGTAAAAATATTTATTATAATATTTTCTTCTACTCACTTTCTGTGTGTACAACTGGCCCAGAGGGATGTTTGATACCGCCTCCACTACTGCTGCCACCAGAAGAAGCACCTGATAATGAGGCAAATTTACCAAAGGGATGACCACCTCCGCTGGGTATGGGTGTCAATTTACTTTGAGCCGAGTTAATAATATATTTGCCAACATCGGTAACTTTATCACCTGAAGCCGCTACCACATTACCACTGGCACTTAAAGCATAACCACTGCCCTTAATTAATTGACCCTTAAGGGCCGTTACACCACCAGTAATGGCCTTAACAGCTTGGAATATGGTATTCAAAACTGTCTTTTTCAAAGACCAGGGATTGTATTCAACAGAATTGCCCTGTTAAAGGAAAAAAAAAAATTATAAGTGCCTAAACATTTAAAGAAATATTAAATTAATCATACATGATGTCCATCTCCACCATAGGATTTATAGCCATATCCCCCTCCACTACTACCACCCGAACTACCCGATGCTATAGAGGCTGAGGCATGACCCAAACTAGATAGGAAACCTTGTTTTATATGCAGCGCATAATCCGCACTACCACCACCCGATCTTTTGTGTAACTGTGAATCTTTATCACTGCCCGCTAAATCACTATCCACCGTTACGTCATCTAAAGAAATAGTCTTTTCCTCGGCTTCTGCTGGATACGAATATGTCAACAATGGCAGCGTTAGTAAAAGTAAATATAAATACTGTAAATAAAAGAGAAAAAAGTAAATAAAATAAATTTGTTGTTTAATTCTCTGTTCAGCTTCATTTTAATTACGCAATAGTTTGTTTAAGCTACTGCAATTTGTTTGCTGTTTTTTTTTTTTATTGCAAATAAACTGCTGCTTTTGTCACGTATTAAACATTATGCCTCATTTTGTTGAAAGTGTTTTGGAAAACGGTTTTTGTTTGGCAAAAACCAAACTACTTTTTGCAAAATTTTACTTTAAATGGGAATGTATGCCAATGGCAAGCATGCGTGTCTTTTACATTTGAAACCAGTTATTTATAAGTACTGGCAAATTTCTGAAGTGTTGAAAATTGGAAAAAAAAGTTGACTAGGCAAACCTGGACCATAGCAGCATTTAAACCCAAAATGAAATATTTTTATTACAAGATGTTGGGATTTTTTCTAAAGTAATTTGTCAGTTTATGTCATTTGAAATATTTCAAATAAAAAACTGTTGAATTTTCAATGTTGCAAAATAAATTTGTAGTATGAAATTTTTATTATTTATTACAATAACATGTTTTTTTCAATTTAAGGAAATTATTTCGTATATAAATATATATGTAAATTAACAATCAGGCATGAAATTATCCCTTTAAAAATATTTTTTTTTTAACAAAAAATCTGCTCATGGGATATATCATTTAATTTAATTAGACTTGATCAGTTCTAAACTAAAAAAAATTCAACTCTTCACGTTGAACTTGACCTGATCAAAGAAGAAATACTTATCAAACTTTATAGTTAATGACAGATCAAAATTTCTTTCATTAATTGAACAGAGTTTCATATCTATATTAATCTATAGTTTAAATTATTTATTAACATATATATGAAGCACAAATAACTCAATTGAAAAAAAATACTAAAAATACACACGTGCTAGAATTGATTTTGCTTTCAATGAAATTTTGTACTAACACATTATTTGACTTGGCTTTTTTTGACAATCTAAGATTTAAATATATATATGAAACTTAAAAAATCCACCCGGTAGTAAACGCAACTCTATAGTTATCCAGTTTCTGCTATTGATTTTGATGTGGGTTTTTGTAATTTGAACCATATCACTATTATTTTCCATTTCAAAAATTCTTTAGAAAATTTAAAAAAGGAAGCATTATAAATTAAAATTTTTCCTTGGAAATCTTAGCGGTACGAATGTGAAAAAAAATATACCAAATTATCCAAGACTTGACGAAAATCCAAAAAGGATTTTTAGTCGAGTGCTTGATGAGTTACTACTATTGGACTCTAATTCGTGAAACAAATCTCAATCAATAAAAACAAGTCAGTTTGACTTCTTTTCATTTCCGATTTATTATTTTTTATTGAACCAAATAATAATAATTCAAAAATATAGTAAAACTTGTATATATAATATAGTAAAAATTATAATATCTCGAAAACAAGAACCAATTAAAAAAAGAATTGTGAATTTGAATTCAGCACAACAAATAACCTTAGAAAACATTTTTGGTTGTTCAGGTTCAAAACTGTGTATATTTGTGTAGTTTGTTCATAATTGAATTTAAATTAATCTGGGACTAATATAAAGATTACCGATTAAAATTGCTAATACTAATCGGAAATAACATGAAAAATTTCGATTTAATATAACCTAGAATTATATAAATAGTTTCAGATAAATTTATAAACATAACTTGAGATTATATAAAGAATTTAGATTAAATACGATCTAGGATTATATAAACACCTATTATTACTTAAGTTAAGCGTAAACTTGGATTACACCTAAAACTTTTTAAAAACAAAATTTGAAAGTTTCGATTAAATTTAATCTGGAGCAATATACATATATAAAAAGACTAGTCTAGGGGTTATATAAAAAGCTTCGATTAAACCTAATTATGCCCGTAATTTCAACAAATAAATAACTACGGGAGTAATTATCTATTAGGTATCTTTACCTCTCTGACAAAATTGAATTGATAATCTCAAGTCTTTTTCTTACCTAGGTGTTTCTACCGTATGAATTAATTAAAAAATATGGTAACATTTAGTAATTTAAAAGCTAATAATAATAAATGAAATTTTACTTATTAACGTTTTTTTTTCACAAAGCAAATTTATTTTAAAGGAACTTTTCTAAATAACATTAATAAATGATTTTCCTAATATAGTAAGTTATATATAAAGCTGTTCAAGTCATCAAAAGCATACCGCAAATGTTGTTGCTGAAATTATTGCCTTTCTGATTTACCTAATTATCCGTGTCGCTATTACTCAGAAGACAATGGGATTTTAGATTTTCTACCCTTTGGCATTTATGCGTTCTTACTTATAACCCAAAAAAAAAAGAAAAAAAAAAAATCTCACACTTTATGTATTTCGGTGCACTCAGTCACACTCTTATTTGATCTAATAATGTCCATCTGGCTGGCTATTCATTTAAATTATTATTTTGGCACAAAGATGAGGCCTCTTGAAATATTTATGCTTCTCATAATAATTTCCTTTAAGAATAGGATATTAACACCAAATAAAAGTCTAAATTTTGTCAATATTTGCATAAAATTTTGTTGAAATATATTTAGGTCTTTCCATATTATTTTATTTTATTATTACAAGTTTTAATAGAAACATACATATTTCACAAAAATCGGACCATAATAAGTCTCAAAGATTCTTTCGCAAAATATGTATTATATGGTAATTTTTTTCAGAATTAAAAATTCTCGTTGTAAAACAGATTTTTTCCAAAAATTATTCATTATTTATTTACCTAACACACTAACTGAATAAAATCGATGGTGTAAGAAACACTGCAGTAATCTATTCGGTAAGTCATGCCAAATTTTATTTACATTGTTAAATATCAGTTTATTGAAATTACGGGCATTAATAAGGGAAAATGAGGTAAAGTAGAGCATAATTCTTTTATGGGTCTCTTATATAGAATGGATTATTGTCTAACTTTTGGCATTCATTTTTCTGTGGTGGTATTTTTTTTTCTTTTTTCAACTCAATTAATTTTGGGTAAAGTTTAACATAGTAAAAACTTGCAAAATCAAAGATATTTAGAATTTGTTAAATATTTTTTTAAAATGATTTTAAATTAGGCCGCCAAGAATATCAAAAATTCAAGTAACCGATGAAATCAGAGAGGTAATAACTGATAAAGCTAATAAATATGTAATAATAAAACAAAATTTATAATAGTATACAGTTATTTCTTGTATTTAGAATAATATAATGCATAGGTGTAATAAATTGTTAAAATTTCTCACATTTTAAGCGTGTATTATCTCAGCATTCACTCTTTCCGCATTTTTTAAATCCTGATTTTCTTTTTTTTTTCTTAATCAGCTAATGTAATGGTACATGTTGGTTCTAAACATTTTTAATCTTAGCACTATGGAATTTATTGAGTTATTTCCAATTTTTATATGTTCTATTGCTTTTACTAAGACATCAAACTTTTGATTAGTTTTATTAGATTTCCTTATAAGTATATATTCAAGCAATTACTGATTAAACCAAAATTAAATAGAATTATTTGCTATATTTTCAGTAAAATTGCAAAAAATGGATAAAAATTCTAATCTACCCTAATATATTTTTTTCCACATTACCCTAATTCCATGATTTTTACGTTTAATAGTGATTTGAAAAATCTTTATGTTTTTGGGACAAAACCTATTTGCAATTCAAATATATGTAAAATAAAGTATTTAGTTTTATATTCAACGATTTAAAAATGGAAAAAAAATCAAAAATACGCGAAAAAAGTCAAATTGTCTTCATTACCCCATTCACCACAGTAACCCATTTTTCCCAGTATTTTGTGCTCCTTGTGCATGCACAGTTTTATGTATATATTTTTTTCTTTGCACTCATAATGAACAAAGTGCTCCAACATATCTAAAGTTTGACAGTCTATAAAATCAAAATTTGAAGTAACTTTGAAAGGCCTTTTGGAAATTTTATTAATCTGATGATACTTTCATTTCGAGTTGGAAATGTTAGTGCAATATTTAATGACCCAACATCTTCAATTTAAGTCAGTCTAGATACTAGGCTAAAGTTAATCTGGTTTATTTCAATACTTTTGATTGAACATAATCTAGGACAGCGAATAAAAGGGATAAATAAATGTATTAAAATTAGGGAAATATTGTAATTGAGGCATGGACGCGTATAAGAGCGTATAAATATACTTTTTGAAGATGCGCTTTTTGCATAATAATGCAAAAGCATTATATATATATATATATATATATATATATATATATATATATATATATATATATATATGACCTAAGAACAAGTAAAAGGGAGTATATCCATAATTTAAATGTGATTTTGTTAATAATTTCAGCAAATTTATTCGAAATTTATTCATGGGACCTATGGCCAATTGTCGACCGGTTATTATAAGATTTGATGATGTAAATTACATTTTTTTAAAAAATATGTATATGTACTAATATAATGATACCATTTAAATTACATTTCCAAAAGTAGGTTTTATATGGATCGACTGTGATAAAACTTGGCACTAGGTTTTTTAACCATACAAAACTTATTCGCGTCAGAAATTATTGTTATACTAGAAATTATATTGGACTTATGCAATTTAAAGTGATTTTAGAAAGATGGACTTATATGAAAACCGTGGTCAGTTTTTTACGTATCTTCATGAAATTTGGCACACGAATTTATACAGCTCACTTGGTCCGAATTTTAGTGAAATCACGATTAATATAAAGTATTTATAAACGTTCATCTTTATTGGATTTTAAGATATTTTCAACAGCAAAAATTTGTTTGTTGTAATCCGAATTTTTTTAGCGACACTTTGTATGTAGATAGATGTTTAATAAATTTTACTAAATATTAATAAAAGATAAGAACACGATTAAATTTTATGATTTTATAAAGTTTTTATCGTCTCTTTTAAAATTTTCTTTATGGTATATACGCCCTTGTCATATCTAGCTTCAATTGTATATAAATTTTTTATTACTAAGGCTTTCAATAAAAACAAGTAAGAATGTTATAATCGGCTTGGCCGAGTCTCGTATACCCATCACCCTCATTGCTCATAGCTAGATTGACGCAGAATCTCACCAGGACCCAGAATATATATATTTTTTTACATAGTGGGTATAATATATAATTTTTTGTAATTGATATAATAAAAAACAAAAATAACTGAATTGGTTAAATTTCTTCAGACCATGACCTGAAAAACTTAAAATTTAAATTTTAAGTATATTTTTGAGAAATAATGTTATTATTTCAACAACATATGGAGATGTTTAATCAACATAATTTTTGTTTGATTCCAAGTTTGTGATTTAAGAATTTTAATAATTTAAAAAAATTTTGGAAAATTGACAAGTTTTGGATGGAGCTTGTGGGATACCGTTGCCCCAAGCACCTTCGGGTTTGCTTTATACGCATCTGCATTAAGATTCCTTTTGAAAACATTAAAAAAATATGTAGGCCAGAACAAAAGAAGTATATGTAAAAAAAACCCAAAAAAATATGAAATATTTTTAAAGTTCCAACTTCAGATTAATATAACTTTTTATCGGCTTCATATATTTATATGATTCTTCTAGCAATATTGTTTAGAATTTTGTGAGAAATCTAGTAAATATTTTGAAAAAAAAAATTAGGGACAATATTACACCCGCCAAGTCGTCTCCGGCTAGGTGAAATTCTATTTAGATGCAACGGTTCATTAACTAAGGAATTATTCCAAAAAAGGCGTTTTGAAATAATTATAAAGAAAAATTTTTCTTTGTACCTTAATAAATGTATAGGAAATTTTTAATTTAAATGATGGAACGTTTTTTGAACCGTAAAATAGGTTTCGAGTATCAAATAAAACAGGCAAGAAAATATGATTTACATGAATATAATGGCATAAAGTTTGGAGGCATAATTTTCATTTATACATATGAAAAAAAAAAAACTAAACCGAATTCTCATTTTGATAAATAATTTATAAACGTTTAAATGGCTGTAACGCCATATTATGAGCCGATCCTTATGAATGATTGACTTCTCGATAGGACGAAAATAAACAATGAAACAATGTTTAAAATCTTACATATATAATTAAATTCTTAATTTGGTTCCTAAATTTGAATTATACAATGAAATTAATTTTAAATTTATCTAAAAGTAGGCGTACCAAATTTGGTATACGTCCCAAAAAAAGAAAACAGCTCAAACAAAAAAAAAAAAAAAAAAAAAAAAAACAATAAAAGCAAAAGAAAATAAGTGTAAATAATTTCAAAGACATGCTTTTAAATACAATTGCTGTTTTTTTAATCCTATACCATGTGACAGCAGTTACCAACATTAATTTATAGCCATCACATGAAAAAGGCGAAAAAACCCGAAATATTTTGGTTGCATAATTGCATGCATGCATTAGTACCTGTTTTGTGATCTAAATAATGAATATCCATCTTGTCATGCTTAATGAAACACTAATTTAATTTTTTTTATTCATTTATTATTATTTTTTTTTATTCCATTTCAAATTTTGATTTTATTTTTATCGTAGTATTCACTAATTACAGACATTTATCACAAAACAAATTATCAATAATTGTTTAAGAATTTCTTAATTGTACTTGTACAATTAAAACTTAATAAATAAATAAAAATATAATTATAGTTTAATAGCACAAACAAAAGAAACTCTATGTAATATAATAGCTTCATTTACATTCAGTGTTGCCATTTTGGTTATTTTTAACCAAAATTGGTTATTTTATTTTCCAATGACTTTTTTCCATTTTGGTTATTTTTTTTTTTTTTTTTTGTTAAATCAAACTTTCATTTTTATTAGTCTTAAAAATGCTATTTACTCTGTTAATCTTGCTAACAATAAAAAACAATAAAAAGAGGGTGTGTTAAAAATTCATCATACATTTAAAAACTAAAGGTATATGTATTTAAGATATTTGAGTTTCAAAATATTACTCAAACATTTATTTGGGGACTAGGTGAAATAATGAATCAATTTCTAGCAGTTAAGGAGATTCGATTGGTATACTTTAGGGAGTTCCCTAATATGCTGCTGTAGGGAATAAAAAATGTATCTTGTTTAGTTATTAATGCTGTGCAAGAAAATGTAATTAAATAATATTAATTTAATTTTGTACACAATTCTTAAATTAACTTTTAAAAATTTAATATGTGTAATGGCTTTGGTATATGAATTATGCTATGGAGTTATAATTTTTGTGACACTAATTGATTTTCTTTTCCTTTATCACAGATCCTTCAGCCATCAAATTTAAATATTTTTATTTTCATTTGATCGCTGGTAAACGTGATTAATTGTTTTTTCTATATTCACCCAAATATTTCGTTGTGGGTATTTTCATTGATAACATTTGATTTTGGAACTGCATTGTTAATCATCATATCAAAATAAAGTCATAAGAAATCATAATTTTTTAAATTTTCAATTTAAACATCGTTTATTTTTGGACTCAGAAGAGATATCGACTTCTAATTCTTTTATTCGATAGATAATTTTGTTCTTTAACCAATTGGGTAGAAAATTTAAAAAATCGGGCTAAAATATTGAGATACATATTGAAAAAAGTGGACAAAGATTTTGTAAAATTAAGATAGTTGAAATTTAAAATGAAAACTATAAAAGATATATAGCAAGCATATTTTTTAAAAATTTAATATGTGTAATTGCTTTGGTACATGAACGATTGATATTGAATCTTTTCGCCAAACTTCACAATTAAATATCTTTTGATATAACTCTTCTAAAAAATGGAATTCATTACCAAATGTCCACTTGGGTCGTATTGGTCCCGTTGTGTTATGCTGATGGATCATATGAATCTGTTTTTACACGTCCGAGAATAGGTTCGAGTCGAACTAACGTGACGCACGAATAAAAGATCTGATCCGTCGAACATCAATTGCAGAGAGATCAGATAATTCAGGCATATATGGACTTCCAAATTCAGCAGCTCTTATGTTCGCAAGAGCAGGACAGTGACAAAGGAAATGTTCTACTGTTTCTTCCTCCTCCTCGCTAAAGCAACTTCTACAATAGTCGTTAAAAAGGAGTCCTTGTCTCCCAGCAGGTACACTAGCAATTCAGTACCCTGTAATAATGGCTAAAAATGTTGGTAACTGACGCCTTGCTAATACCAGAATGAAACTCGACTCGGCCATATCTGTCTCGAGATAGAACATGCGGACTCGTTTGTCCATCTTTGTTGAGCTATTCTCGACATGTACTGCAGTATCATAGATCGGCGAGATGACAGCGGTATGCCAACTAATTGGTCCGACTCTTCACGTTGAAGAAGGGAACCAGTTCTGGCTAATTCATCCGCAATAATGTTTGCCGGGGTACTTATGTGAACCCTTATCCAGATCAGCTGTAGGTTTGAATGTCTCGTCATCTCATTTAAAGATGTCTGGCATTCATGTACCAGCCTGGATGTCGAATAGACACCCGAAAGAGATTTAATTGCGGGTTGACTATCGGTACAAATTTGAATATCCACTCCGAATGCCCTGTAGTACATTATCCAATTTATCGCTCTCCTAATGGCTGAGATCTCCGCTTGAAGATCCAGCAATTGAAAGGAGATGTTTCTACCCCTTCAGAAGATTTGGATCTATCAATGTAATCCTCAATCGATCCGTCTTTTATAGTGGAATCGTCTGAGATTGAAACTGAGAAGTCTCTGTCCAGAAAGGCTTTCGGGATGTCATCCGAAATTCCCAAAATGGTCGCATGGCCATAGCTCCTACATTCCATGCACCTATAGTACTGAGCCTAGTCGCCGACATGATGGCGATTTGTTTGGCCACTAGATCCACTGGCATCCACAGTAATTAGTAGCGCTGAGCTACGCAGAACCTTTTCGAAGATTCCGCAAAAGGTGGATTTTTGAGATTCTGTAAACACATAATTGTAAAAGTCAACCGTATTTTCTACTGCTCGACCCAGCAATTTTGCAATTCCAAATTTGTTACAATCTGGTTTGCTTTCGATTTCATATCACAAGGACGTGAGAATACTTATTTTTTTTAATTAAAATTTATATCAGAACCCCCTACAAAATTGGATCAGGGACCACATTTTGATAAACATTGATCTAAACAGTTAAACTTTAAATACTTTTTCTCCTAAAGTCTAACTGAAGTTTATGATTAATATACAAAGTATTTAAAACCTAAATACATATTTTAAGATTATTTTAATTTTTATATAACCGAATTTTTAAAACTTGTTTTTTTTCCAAAATTTTGGTTAGAGAGAAAATTTTGCCGTAGCAACACTGTTTATTTTTAGATTTTGTTACGGGTACATAAATAAATTGTATAAAATGCTATTTTATGCTAAACTTTATTGAATTTCATAATCTGCTTTTATTTTTAATTTTTGACATTTTAACATACATTGAGTTGAAAGAAAAAATGTACAGATAAACAAAAATTTATTATTTATGGTCCATTAACTTGCGTGCTTGACAAATGAAGCATTTAATTGAACATTTAGCACATTTAGTAATCATTACTTTATTTGGATTTTTTGGGTCATCATTTAATGAGTATTATTTCAAATTAAACAAGATTAATTTGGTCAGTTGAGAATTTGAAAATTTTTTGTTTATTTTTGTTTCCATTTGAAAGTTGATAAATAATTAATTTCTGAGTTTATCTAAAATGTTGGCTTTTTTTTATTTAAAGGAAAAAGGTATTTAAATATTCTTTTTGTAAATCTTACAAAAAAAATTTAATGGAAACATCGGAATAATTTATTAAGTTTATTTCTAAACGTTTTTCTTTTAATTTTCGTTGAAAAAGTAATGGTAATAAAAATTAAATACAACAAAATTAAGGAAACTTTAATGTCAGAATTTAATTTAACGAATGTATTAGTAATATGCAGTTTAGGAATCCTATATTAGGGGATAAACATTTTGGCTGAAAAAGTACACCTTTCTTTTGTACAGTACACTTTAATAAATCTAGATTATGAAAATGCTCTGCTTTAAACTGACTAAGACTATATAAAGGCCTAAAAGTGATTCGAAATTATATAAAATGATTCGATAAAAGCTGATTAAAGATTGTATGAAGGTCTACGATTAAGTCTAAACAGGGATTGTATCAAAAGCTTTAATTAAAGTAGCGATCATATAAATAGCTTCTAGCATTATGTAATAAATAATACTGAAATTAAAATGAAAATATTATAATAAACGATTATCTAATTCAATTTGTAACCTCCCAGCAAAAAAAGGGGGTACATCTGCTTGGCAATGGCAGATGCTATGGAGTTATAATTTTTGTTGTACTAATTGATTTTCTTTTTATTTATCACAGATCCTTCATCCATCAAATTTTAATATTTTCAATTTACACTTGATCGCTGGTAAACGTGATTAATTGTTTTTTCTATATTCCACCAAATATTTCATTGATAACATTTGATTTTGGAACTGCATTATTAATTTAATTTTTATTTATTTGATATGTACCTCAATTAAATATATTACTTTTAACTGCAGTAATAAAATAAAAATAAAACATCATATCAAAATATAGTCATAAAAAATCATAATTTTTGCTATTTTCAATTTAAAAATCGTTTAGAGAGATATCGACCTCTAATTCTTTTATTCGATAGATAACTTTGTTCTTTAACCAATTGGGTAGAAAATTTAGAAAATCGGGCTAAAATATTGAGATACATATTGAAAAAACTGAACCAAGATTTTGTAAAATTAAGATAGTTGAAATTTAAAATGATAACTATAAGAGATAAATAGCAAGCATATTTTTTATAGGCCTTATCGGGTTTTAAGAAGATGTAAAAGTATTTGAAAACGTATAAGAAACAAAAATTTGACAAGCGATGAAAAATTTTCTTTGTCAGAAGTACTCCATTTTGAGCCCTAATAGCTCAACTCCTGAAAGATATGAGAGCCCTCTTAAAATTGACCAATAGTTAAAAATCGTCTTTATTTGTAAATATATTTTATTAGCAATTAATTACCACAGTTTTGTATAAAAAAAAAACATTTAAAAGGAATTAAATAAATTACTTTTTCTATCGATAAATTTTACAAAATTTTTACTAACCTCGCATAAAAATATAAATGTTTAATTGTTATCAAATCCTCGTAGTGACTGTAATATTCGAATTATTAAAAATATGTTTGTTAAGTATTAAAATTCCACAGAATGTTTATGAATCATCAGTCTATTATTTAAAATACGCAGGATTCACAACTAAACGAAAAACTAAAAAAAATGCCACCATTTTTATCATGTAAGTGTTTACTCGGAAACCACAATAAATAACTATAAATTATTCAATGACATTTATGATAAATTCCTAGTGTTTTTATAAAAAAAAATTCCTTAAAATTTATTTTAAATTGTTTTAACTGTTACCTCACAAAACAAAACATTGTTTTACAATTTATGTACCTTGCGTCATAATAAAGGTTCCTACTCTTGATATTGCTATATGCTGTTTCCTACTCTTGTTATTTACTTCATAATAGTTGTCTTTCAGGTGCATTATTGGCTACTTTTTTGGTGTCCAGGTATTTGAAGTTTTATATTGTTTAATTTAATAAACAAAAGAAGAAAGTTTTTGAATTATTTGCATTTCGCATTTGGGGTAAATGTTTGGAAAGTTTTGAGGTAAAAGTTTGGGAGGTATATGCATTAAAAATGCAAAGTTTTAATATTCTACTCATTAAATTCTATTCAAATAATTATTATATCTGAAAAATAAAGATAATTCCGCCCATATTATTGTGAAGTCTTCGTCCGCAATCCACGAAGATTTCTTGATTCGAGAATGGAATGGAAATGGGAAGTGAAATTAAGGTATTTGTTTTCAAAACGCAAAATATCTGTATCTGAGTCTAAATGAATCATTTAGTTTTTTAAAATAATAAACTTGAATGAAAATTAGAAGAACTGAGTGACAGAAACCGTATTACCACGAAGTAAAATGGTAACGATATCGCGGTTCTTGCAAAAAAAAAAAAAAAATTAGTTTCATCATACAAAGTGATAAAGAAAGAAGTAATTTTAACTATTTTACTCTTACTGTATATATATTTAGAAGTACCTATTCTTAGCAGGCTGCTAATAATCAAAATGACTTGTAATGAAGAAATAATCGTTAAAGTCCCATTCCAAAATCCCTCTTTTACTTGGCCCATATGCCTGGCGCTGCTATTTGATTGCACCCAGAGCAAGGCGGGCACCATGCTTAGGTTTCAACGAAACCAAAATGGATAAGATATCACGAATACTTATGAAGTGTGTAGCGGAACAGAAAATACGTATTCCTTTCCGATGGTGTCTAATTATAATCCACAAATTCTGCTTTGGTACTGCTAAAGAGAGACAACAAGGCAATTTACGATTGCAAACTTGTTTAATGGTATTGGCTAAAAATTAGTTATGCAAATATTACACTATGATTGGTGTGATTAGATCCTGTCACGCCTACATTTAAAGTATTCTTTATTGTAATAAAATTTATAAAAATATGTTCGAAATTCATAAAAAAGTAATAATATTTTTTCAGTATGGAAGTGGCATTGATTTAACCCTCCTATTTTTGGTGGTATTGTTTACGTTCTTGTCTACTAACAGAATATAAAACTTCAGTCCAATATTTCCAAAACTGGATATTTGCCGTACTAAAACTGCAAAATATGACACTGAGCGCTGATCAGGACTATGGATTCATTCCACTTATTCTACTGAAGGGGATAGACAAATTTAAATTTTATTTTTGATATAAAAGTTTTTATAATTTATTATATAAAGTTTAGCTATATATATGGTAATAATTTATAACAAACTTTGTTAAACCGATTATATACAAAATGATTCTGACTCGAATTCTATATTTTGTTCATCAGCACAAATCTATTATATTCATCCATCTATGGTACTGTAAGCATTAAATAACTTTAAACCTTTTTTAAAAAATCTTTGAATATACTCATTGAACTATTTGTGTATATATTTACAACTTCATACATTTTATTCCCTTAGTTTTATGATCACCACTATTACTTGTTCTCATAAATTAAGAGTTTCACATTTCTTCATCAATTATACCCATTAATTGTAAATATTGCTACTAGTCATCTCTAAATAGTCCCTTGATTTTCTTTTTTTACTTAAAGCACAGAAATCAATTATTATTCATAATTAAATTATTTCCTTCTTATGATTTGTTTCCTCAGCACAAAGAAATGAAAAATGGTTTAAAAAAATATTACATAATTTTAAATTCACTCTAATTTATGCATTAATATTATATTATGACACGCGATTATGTCAACTTCTTTTACAAGTATTGTGTTGTATCAAAAATTAATATAAAAATTCCAAAAAGACAAAAAAATAAAAAAAGTGGAAGTGTTATATTCGGCTGGGCCGAATCTTTTATACCCTTCATAAAATATTTATAAATTTCATAAACATATAAAATTGTTGCTTTCATATGGAAATATACATAATATTTGTAAACTGCTGTTAACCTTGACATTGGAAATTTTGTAGCATATGTTTTAGGAAGATAGCTCAGATCATATGTGTTGAAGAGCTGAATAAAGAAGAGATATGCAAAATTCCTTTTCAGTTTTCTGCCAACTATTTTTTTTCTCCAAAAAGATACCTTAGAATTAGATATTTTAATTTTGAATTAGCTATATATTTTAAAATTTTCCGAATTTTTAACTTTCCGGCTCTAAGACACAATTCCATCAAGCAAAAACCTAAAACACAATTACAGTTAAGTGATAATATTTTAAGAAAAAAAAATCTAACATACCCAGATTTACTTATCAAACTTATTTTTTCATAAAAAATATGACCATATTAAAGTTAAATTCAAATGGATTCGACAAGGAAAAGAATCATGGCTTGAAGACTTGTAATCTAGAACACTTCCACTAGACTATCTATGTCCATAGAAATGTTGTTGAAAAACAATTGAAAAACTCCTCATATATATGGACAGTAAAAAAAATCAATTTACAACACTATATCGTCAGTGCACTGATGAAAAGTCTCATATGTTCTTGAACAACTTTTCAGGAAAACTTAAAAATAATTTATTTTTTGTATGAAAGTCATATAGAATTACATAACAATACTTTTGATAACTTCGAAACTACAGCGGATATTCAAAAAATAATTAGAATTGCAAACGGACGATCAATAAAGAAATTTCGAAAAACTACACTTAGTACATTTCGTCAGCGCAGCGACGATATGTTGAATATATTTAAAATTCAATAATGTTGAAAAAATACTTTTTTTACACGAATTAAATTAAAACTATTTTTTGAATTCAGAATTTCAAAATCCCATGTGTCCTAACGGGTAAGAATTCAAAACTAGGAGTTTTAGTGTGTTCATATGAGTTTGAATCCTGGTGAATAGAAATCTAAATTTGATTTTAAAGAAACATTTTTAATTAATTATAAATACAAATATATTTCAAAATTTAAATTTTTGTTTGAAGATAAATTATAAAATATTTTTTTTGAATATATATATATATATATATATATATATATATATATATATATATAGGAAAAATAGAAATTTATAACGATCTCAGACTTAACGGTTTGTAATCTAGAACACTTACTTTAGACTATACAATCTCACAACTTTCCAATAGAAAAATATTTATATATGATTGTATGTGAAATAAAAAATAATAAAATTGAAAAAAATGTTGAGACTGTTCTAGAAAATCATTTATAACGCCATTCCTATACCTATTTCCGTGAATTTCAATACCAAGATTTTCGAGACTATATGCCACATATGTGTCAAAAGTGAAATGTATTTTTTGGACTATGGGCTTCAAAACAACCTATTTCAACATACAGACAAACATCCAGACCTGCAGATGTACAGATGGATAGGCAGATACACATATAATCTCAAAAGTCATTTATAGTCGTAACAATGTCGAATGTTTTTCAATTTGAGGCTCTGGATATATATTTAAAGACTTTCGTATAAAATGACAAACTTATATGCCCTTCATTTTATGTGAAGGGTATAATAAAAAAAAGAACACACGAAAGAAAACAAAATGACTCAAAATATAAAAGCGAACCAAGAAAGAGTTTATTAACTGAATATAAAACGATAATGATGATGACCCGGTTTAATGTGATTATACCAGATTTTTTGTTAGATTTTTTTCTTTCTTTTTGTTAACTTTTTTTATTTTTTCGTTTTCAGGCAAAACACAAGTTGAGCACAAATATTTAAATGATGTGAAGACATTCGAATAATAAATTAACAACTAACCTATCACAATAATCGTTCCGTTTAAAGAAAGAAATAGAAATAACATAGAATTGATGTGAGAATTTTAATGTCGTTAAACATGTGCTAAAAATCATTAAGATTTTGCTTCTTATGACTTAACAATTTTCGCATTTTAAATTTTGTATATTGAAGTACCTACATATGTATTTGTTTCATTAAACATGAAGATTTTTTTTTTTTAAATAAATCTGTTGAAATAAATACAAAATTTTTTTAAACTTTCTCTTTATAAGGAGTATGTTGTATTATCTTGTTTATATTTTGAAATTTTTATTGACACATTTTTATTGTCATATTTTTTACAAAATCTTTTTTAAATAGGAATTGTATATGCCTATTCACAGAAAGTCTTAAAAAGTCACAATTTTATTATGACTAAAAGTTATAATTATTATTGTGACTCAGTCATAACTCCGTATTCTGTTAACATATTCACAAATGCTATGTAAAGGAACAATTGTGACTTTTCTTGTCAATTATTTTTAAATAATAAAAGTGAAAAATTTTGTTTAAAAATTTAAATTGTTTATAGAAGAATGGCTAATTCACAAAGAACAGAGCAAGAAGCGATGAAAATCAGTAGAAAATGCGGGTAAGAATTTTACCTATAACTGCATTTTTGCTCTTTAGCCTTCAAAGTTATCAAATATAAAAAATTTTATATTTTCATATTGTTTTATTTTTAATTAATATGTCTTTTTATGAGTCTTAATTTTGAAAACAAAAAATTATCAAGTTTTGTTTGTGAATCGTAATTTTAAGACTATTTGTGTGTTACGACTATTGTAATATTTTCTGTGAATAAGCAAGTTAATGTTTTTTTGTTATTTAATAAATTATACAAAAATGAATTTATTAAACAAATACACAGCATCAATATTGTACAGGGTATTGAGATGTCGAATTGTGATGTTGTAAATTTGAATGGTTATACGAATGAAAAATTTAATTAATTATCAATTCTCATATGTGTTATTAGCGTTTGATTAAATTTTTAGTATTTATTGTAACAATATTACATGATGAGGAAGTTAAAAAAACTTTCATAAATCTGCATATAAAGCTAAACAATATTTTTGTGAACGAAATTTTTACATTTTTGTCAATTTGTTGCAAAAAAATACATACATACATATATACATACATACGTACATTCATACATACATACATACGTACATACATACATACATGCATACATACGAACGTACATACATACTAGGATCATCGATTATTGGACTTTTTGAAGAAACCGGTTTTCGAATAGTTTGAAATTTTGAAAAAAAACTGGTTTCTGTTTTTGAAATTTCGAAAAACCGGTTAACCTGTTTTTTTGCAGAAGTATATATTTCCATCAAAAGACTATATTTCTCTACAAAAAAACTCAACAAGTCTTTAAATTGTTAAATTTTAAAATTTGTTAGATATCATTATTTTAAGAAACAATTTTTAATTAAGGTAAGAAAATAATTATCAAAAATGAGACCAAGTTCTATATAACATGTACATAAACTATAGTTGAAAGCGTGTCTCAATTTCTGTGAAATCAATTTTGTAGGTAGACCAAAATACTCCTTTAAAAAATTAAATAAACTATTACTCTATAAACATTTGGAAGATACCTTATAACTTCCCTCGTAGTTATATGAAATACAACACTATTCCCATCAAGTACCATCTGCTAATAGACTACTGTCAAATTTAGAGCAAGTGTCGTAATTTTCGTTCAAAACATACAACCTCGTGTATTTTTCTAAAAATGGAAAAAATTGAATTTCGAGTCCCTATTAAACACTATTTTTTGCAAAAAAAAAAAAAAAAAAAAACGTGAATCAAATCAAGGAAAGGCTCGATAAATACTATGGGGACTCTGCACCATCGATTTCAATGGAAAAAAGTGGTTTACTGACTTTCGTTGTGTTCGCACAAATATAAATGACGCTGAACGTTCTGGACGGCCAATTGAGGTCAGTACACCCGAAAATGTCGAAAGAATCCGATATGGTATTAGCCGACCGAAGAGTAAAAGTGCGTGAGATTGTTGATGCCGTAGGCATTTCATATGGCAGTGTGGTTTCGATTTTAAATGATAAACTGGGTTTAAGAAAGTTGTCTGCAAGATGGATGCCGCATTTGCTCTCAATTGACCATAAACGTAAACGTGTGACAACTTCAAAAGATTGTTTGGAGTTGTTTAACCCCAATCCGAATGAGTTTTTGCGGCGTTTTGTAACTGTGGATGAAACATGGATTCATTACTGTACTCCGGAGACCAAGCAGCAGTCAAAACAATGGGTTTCTCTGAGTGAACCTGCTCCGAAGAAGGCCAAGGTAAGTTTGTCGGCCAATAAGGTGATGGCAACAGTTTTTTGGGATGCACGCGGGATAATCCACATTTATTACCTTCAAAAGGGAGAAGCAATAAACGGCGTATATATAGTGTCAACTTAATGAGGATCTAAAAAGAAAAAGACCCCATATGGCCAAGAAAAAAGTTCTTTTTCATCAAGATAATGCACGGGTGTACACTTGTGCAGTCTCAATGGCAAAACTCTATGAATTGGGCTACATATTACTACGTCATCCACCATATTCTCCAGATTTAGTCCCTAGTGACTACTTCCTATCTCCAAACCTAAAGAAATGGCTCGGTGGAAAGAGATTCAGCTTCAACGATGAAATTATTGACCAAACAAATGCCTATTTTAAGGACCTATTTTTTACGCAAAGTAAATGACGACATTTGCTCAAAATTTGACAGTAGTCTATTAACAGGCGATACTTGAAGGGAATAGTGTTGCATTTCATATAATTACAAGGGAAGTTCGAAAAGTCACGAACTTATTGATCCGCCCTCGTATATATAAATATGTAACATTTTATTATTAAGCCGAACATGAAAAAACTATAAAAAAACTGTATGAAAAAGTTCAACAATAAACTATAAACTAATTAACCTTAAGCACAAGTGTTACTTGATGACTCCCCCTGTTAATAATTGAAAAAGAAGAATACAAAATAATTGTAAAAATCATTATCGTAAACCATTCGTCTTACTTAATAACAAATAAGGAAAATAAGTTACAGATTCCGTTTTCCCAAAAGTTGTAAGTTAAATAGATGATATTTACAGATAACGCCACGATGGGACGCTAAAGAGTGCTGATGACGGTCGTGGCGGAACAGAAAATGCATTCCATTCTGCCGTGTGGCCAATAAGACTTTTACAATGTATTCTTTTACAATTATTCAATAAACTTAAGCCGAACATGCAAAAATTCTAAAAAATGTAATATTTTTCTAATATTGTATTTTTATCAGTTTAAAGAAAATTAGGCAACAAACAACAAAAAATATATAAAATTTTTATTTTTTTATCATTTGCGTAGTATATTTTATCTTCAAAATATCGCTCTTTTGTCACTAAGGTAATTATCACCTCCGTAATAAATTGATGACATCCCATAGAAATCATCTGGATGAAATTAATGCGATACTTTAATTTTTCAGTAACAATTTTTTCAGTCGTCGAAAAATTATTAACAACTGAAAAAATATTAAAGAAATTGATTTATCTTTTAACAAAAAATGGATATTTTATGTGAACATTTTATATTTACATTCTTTATGATGTTAAAATTTATTTGAATGCATTACGAGATGAAAAAATGTTCTTTTTTATATTATTTCTACATCTTCTAGAAGATTATCTGTCGGTGTCTTCTTTTTTTCACCTAGATGATTATGTAGCAATTTAGTCTATTTTTCTTCCAGGTATATTGATTTCTTATTGCTTAGATGTATCGCATGTGACGCACAATCTCTTCCGATGGGGGAAACGAATATGATTATTGCGGCAATAAAATTTTTCTTCTAAGCAATACGAATGAATCATTTTCGAATTAGTTTGCTTGTGGGGTTATTACAAATCGTTACTGAAAATGCACAACAACGTTACATCAAAATTTTCAAATTCGGTCTTTTGATGGAATATACTTTACTTTTCCTAAATACATAAATTATAAATTTTCAGAATTATACCTTCAAAAATAACGACTATAATTATTAACGAAATTCAAAACAATATATCAACAAGCGCACAATTTTGATAAGTCAAAAGAACGTAACATCACATTTATTTAAAAAATTATATTTATAAATTATTCAGAACTTTAGAAAAAAAGTTATGAAAAATAAATTTCTCTTTTTATGGAAAATAATGATGTAATTATAAAAATAAGCATATAAATGAAAATATTCAGATTTCACTACCAAGAAAACATCAAAATCTTTTTAATTATAATTTTTGCTAAAATTTGTATTAATGCTACGTTTTTTTTTTTTTTCGAAAATACAAACCCAAAAATGTAACTTACATACATAACATGAAAAGTGTTTAACACAAATAAAAATATGCTTCACCAATATGTTGGTCGATTTTAAAGGATTTAATAACTAAAAAATTTTATTTGTAGCACAATTAATTTAGATTTTACAAAGTTTTTTGTTCCCCCTGTAAAGTTATTAAAAGTGCTTGTTTTGCATTTTAGGTGATGAAATATCAAATATTGTTTGTAAGAATGTTACAGCTGTTACAAGAGAAAAGTCTAATTCCATTGACAGCGCATTTTATTTCAGATAATTATTACTTTAATAATTGTTTGAACCTGTAGAATAACCAGAAATTAACCCTTTGAGGCCCAAGCTGTAAAGACGTTATAAGTTAAAGAAATTATTTATTTTGAAATAAATAAATTTTATTCAATTTAAACAGATTGTGCGTTTTGGGCATAACTTAACAACGCATAATCTATTCTTATCTTTGCGAAGCATTTTATTTCACTAATAAAAAGCGATTTTAATTTTCTTAAATAAAGAAATAGTGAGAAAATATTACACTTCGAATAAACTTATAAAATATTTTAAAAAATATTGTGTTATCTATTCATGTAGATATTAAGGACTATTAAGTTTTATTAATGTGAAATTCCATGAAGTTTTTTTTTCCTTTTGAAAGACACAAATGAAATTTACATTTGAAAAATCTTGTTCTACTTCGGCCTATGCGGTTTTGATTTCGATATTTTGACAGATTTCCTTCAAAAACTTTCGTCCAGTAGTCAGTAGTAGGGTTTCAATAAGTGGGCTTTCTTGTTTTTAGAAACATGATCTGCTTTTTTGATGCTGGTATTGTGAATGAAATAGTTAGTCACCACCTTTTCAATTTCCATTAAAGTGCGTTTAATATTTTTAAATGGGTATTATTGTGAAGAATTTGTCAAAAGATGTTCATGACCAAAAACACTACTTGAAAAAATTCCATCATATTGAAAAACTTTCAAATCTAAAACTAAACCATTAAAATTTGAAAAAAAAAAATTTAGTCCCACGGAGCAAGACTTCGACTTTATAAATTGTCTAACGGAACATCGTCCAGCAAATGGTGTCATTTATTCCTCAGTTGAATAATACGTAATTTCTTTAGCTAATAAAATATATTGTAATCTTAAGTAATCAATTATTCGTTGATTTCACCAAAATATATTTGACGAAGATGCAACAATAGTATCAACAAAATGTATATGTTTTCTGATTTTCCTATATCCATTTCTAAAGATATATTACAACATTAGGTCATTGGAAAATCTAGTAGCCCAATATATCCTTATTTATAGAATAGGTTATGAAGGATATAATTATAGTGCAGCCATAAAAAATTTTTATATCTGATTCATATAAAGCCGCAAATGCACCGAATTTAAGGAAATAACACTTTTCTGTACAAAATACAACAGACTCATTAAAATATGGAAGAAATAAGTCTTTGTTGTATATAATTTAATTTGATTTCCACAAATATTCATTCATGGAATATCAGAAATTTACAATTCCATGTGTTTTCATTGTTCTCGCAAATTTATTGGTGAAAGAGTCGGTAAATCTTGTTTCTTATCATCGGATGAGGTATCAGTAGACATATGATCAAAACGACCGAATTACTGCTGATATTCATAGTCATCTTCTGAGGAAAAGTTAATATAGGACACATCCGTCAAATCTAACAACTCTTCACCTTGTTTTCCATTTTTAAATTGTACTCTTTTCTAAATTAAAACAAAAATCATATTTTTGAGTTTATAGGTTTGTATTGTTATATACCCAAAACTAACAATCGTGTTATGTGACTTTCGTCTAACAACTTTGTAGAACATTTTATTTAGACTTTTGTTTCATTTTTTTATTATAGAATAAGACTTTATAAAAAGCATAAATTGATTTGAAATGAAATAAAAAAATCAACTGATATTGTTCAAGTCTTCAAAATTGGGTGAAACTTCTTTTTCTTATGGTTTACTCTTTATTTTATCAAAAAAAAAAAAAAAAAAACTAAAAGTTTAACAATTATTTTCAGTGAATAGTTTAAAATTAAAACAGCAATTTAAAAATATAACATTTTTTAAACGTAAACTCACATTCACGTATGCTGGGTCTCAAAGGGTTAACTTTACGAATATTAACCAGTTTTTTTTTCCTAAATTTCCATACAAATATTAGTATTTAGTACATATGTTTTTTGAAATAAAATATTACTTTTGAAACCGTTTTTTTCCTTAAAATTTTGAAAAAAACTACAGTTCTTAAACCGAAAAAACCGAGTCACCCTAACACACATATATATATACATGCATACATACATACCCTGCCAGCAACTGGAAGTGAGTCTTTTGATTCTTCTGTTAAAAGGTATCTTTTTAGGCACTTCCAGATGTTCAAATGTAGAAAATACACAAATTTACATTACAGCTTTTAAATTTTTCATTGGAGTTATTTATGGTGGTGGATAAAAAATTATATTAAAATAGAAAATAATTAATTTTAATTTTTGCATTTTTTTAATATTTTATATTTAGTTTGGAACTGACGGTAAATTTAATAAAATAATGAAATATTACTGTTATGTTTATAAAAATAAGATAAGATACTCTACTATATTTAAAAGTCTAGAAATATTCCAAACAAATTGTGTTGTATTTTTTCCATTTCATCCATTTTTATTATAAAAAACGATTATTTTTCGATACTTTCACACTGTACTCTTTTACACTTCTAAATAACACTAATTCGACACTCCAAAAAGCACTAAAAAGTGTCATCTTAAAACTATTAAAACTGAGGTACGCTTTTTCCCGAACGGTGACTCTTTTTCGACGAGAAAAATATATCATATTCGATTATTAAGACCTACCTGTAATTACGTTTTAGTATAAATTTCGATAGAAATGTTGGCAGGGTACATACATACATACATTCATACATATATACATACATACTCCTACTGTAGTAATAATTTCCCAGCAGGAAAATATGTTAGTGCTCCATCACTGCAGGGCTTTGTAAATGCCTTCAAACCCTTCCGAAAAATTTTAAACACATTCCACTTTGTCATCTATGAAAATTTCTCAAAGAAAGCCTGGGCATCCTTAAAAAAATCCGGTAATAATTCTTGTTTCCCTTTAATTAAATGCAAAATAGAAGGTGTATCACTCACCTATTAATTTTCTCAATAATTTCAATTGCGCGACTTAGAAAGCTCAAAATTATTTAGTCGTATTTTAAGTGTCGTTAATGAAGGCAGTCCGCATGTCTTTTTTCTTTTTAATTCAATTTCATACTCTTTTGTAATAGCATAGCACATAACAGAGCATATTTATTTATTTAAGAGTCCTTGTCTTCTCGCTTCTTTTTGGAAGGGAGAAGGGAAGGCCTTGCCTCCAATGACACGCCGTGTAAAAAAGAACTAGTGTTGGAATGCGAGATGCAGACCTTGTAAATCCTAAATAAAGCAGTTGAGAATGCCCCTTTAGCCCTTCTTTTTCCGTCTGAGTTATTAAATAAAATAGCTTTTAGTTGTAGTAGTAGTCAGTTTTATTTTAATCTTACATAAGAAAATCTCATATAAATTGTATTATCGAGTAGGACCGATTCGCATAGAATTTGTATATTGGTACGAAATAAAAAAAATACTAATTTTACTGTGATTAAGAGGTATAAGAGATTGGTTTATAAATTAAATTATCTGTGTTGAATAGCAATTTTTTATGAATAATTACTAAAAAAAACAGTGATGTTTTTCGAATAACGAATAATTTGAATACTGGATTAAAACAAAAAAATTTAATTTTTGTGCAACTGAGCTTATTTTATTAGATTATTTATAAAAAAAAAACTTTTCTTTACTTTAAATTTAAATAAATGAATATAAATAAATAAATAAAATCAAATTATATAAAAACAAAATAATGATGTCGACTTAAATCCACTGATTTTATATTTTAAATATTATTTTAGAAGACTTTTTACAAGTTAGCGTAATTTGCAGTTTTTTATAGAACAGTTTCTTTTCAAAACCCTCATTTTCAGTTTATATTTCAATTAATTTCAGAAGTGCGTATTATATTGGAGTTTTGACCGATTAAGGAACGATATGAACAAAAATTTGAAATTTTCGTTTTTTACAAAACCATTGAGATAACTTCAAAATTGTGGCCTATAGATTGATAACAAGATGGACGTTGTCTAAGAAAGTGATCTTGAGAATATTTGTATTTTAAAGATGGATATAAGGCAGCGTTGACAGTTGTCAATTATATTTTCCAATAAATTACTACGCATGTAATTGTAATTTTATAAGTAATAAATAAAATTTGTAAGCAGAGAAAAATTATAATTATAATTAGAGCTACATCTTATGATTGGATTATATGATTGCAGTAAAAATTGCTATTGTTATAAATAATAGTAAAATGATATTGATAACAATAAAAAGATCTAATTTTATCATATTATGATCCGATTTTTTATTTTGTATTTAAAAATTGTATAATCGGATATCTGATTGGGATTTTTTAACGTATAAAAAGTCAGCATATTATCTTTATTTGTAATATTTTATAATTATGGAAATAAAAATAATTTTCCATGGTTATTATATTTTGTTTGCGGTAAAAATATAATATCTTTAAACCAGTCATAATGAAATTCCATAATAATAACCATAATATAATAGAAATTCAAAATAAGAATTATCATGAACACTAATTATTGTAATAACTAAATACGAAAAAATTCAAATATGCGCTTGAAAAAGCACGATAAAATGGTATAATATGCAGAGAAATATGCATATAAAAACATACAAATTCATGTGTTTTTTTTTTATAAATATACATAAATATGAACTTTTTTATAACAAAATAAAAATATATCAAAACTATACGTGAATATATGAATATCATATTTGATAAATATGAATACTTTTCTTTACAATTATGTGCGAAACCTCCCAAAAACTAACACTGAGTTTTTGTTGAGAAAACTAATTTTGCTATTCGTTATACGCAAAGACTTCAAACATATGTATTTTTGTAAAACACTAATGAAACATACAAGAAACATACTTTTCAAGAGAAAAACTTGCCCTTGTAATCACCATAATTTGTTTCTGACTGTTGTTAAGATTATCGTATAATTTTGCGCTACATAGTAAGTGGTAGTCATTTCATTTCATTATTTCAAAAAGCCGAATAAGCACTTATTGTTAATGATTTTAGTAAATTCTTATTTATATCATAGCTTGTAGCCAACTAAATTTTGAGCAACCGAAAAGTAGAAAAAAATTTGCTAGTTGATTCATAACTAATTATTTTTTGACTTCTTGTAAGCATAAAAAAATTAATTAGTTACTCAATAAAAAGAAAGAATAAGGAAGAAAAGAAGTGTTTATTTGTCTCCAATAAGTACATACGTATGTATATAAGTAAAGTTTTTGCTTGGTGTACATATAATATTTTCCCTAATTTTTTAATCAATAATTTTTTTATTTTGCATTATTAGAAATAAATGAGTGTGCCTGTTGAAGAAGAATACTATTTTTAAACAAAATTTTTTATATCACCAAGTTTGCCAAGTTAAAGCCTTTGTTTCGGAATACGGTTTTTGCTAGCAAGTGGATATATGTACATACATTTCTAAAAAACTGAAATTAAAATATCTTTTTTAAAATGCCAAAAGAACGCTAACGTAATCTGATTTAAGATATTGAGTTGAAACTCAAAATGGCTTTGAATTTGAAAAAATAAAAGTATCAAAATTTTATTACTTGTATTTCGTGTTTATTATTATTTCTTCACAATTTAATTAATTTTGTTAAGTATTTTGGCGAACAAAAGTACGAGTAATTAAATTTATTAAAATATTCCACTATTTTATTCACCGCATGCATACAAACAATATCATTAAGTTTATGGGAAACAACAAACATACATATGTAAGTATGTATGTATGCAATATACGTACGTGTTTATTAGAGTGTGGGACATAATAGTCAATGAAGTAAATAGTACAATATTACATAATTTCTAATACATAAATATAACCTCATATTCATCCCACAAAATACTCTCACCCAAAAAACTTAATTTTAACTCTCGATTTTCAAAGAAAGTAAAAACAAAACAAACATATATAACTTATACTTTCATATACAAAAACACTCATACTTATGCCTTATTTATTACAAGTTTTATGATAAAATTGAGTGTTAATGTAATTTGGAGCATAAAATATGTACAGTGAAAAAAAAGAGTGAGATGAGGTGAGTATGCACTTGAACTTGTTTCATCTCAATAAAGGTTTATTGTAATGGTATTAGTTGCTTTTTTTCTTCTTATATTTTGAGATTTTCACTTAAATAAATAAAAGAGTAATTTTTTCCTTTCTTTGCTGGGTATTTTGTATAATAAAAAAAAACATAACAACAACAAACAAATGTAAATAAATCAATTAGTATTTGGTTTTGTTGCTGCGTGATATTTTGTTTGATTTGATGGTCATTGTCACTTTGAATACCAAATACTGTTGGTAAAATTTAAAAAATGTAGTTGGTGATTTTTTTATTTACTTATTGTTTTTTATTATTTGTTTAATAAACGCACATATATTTTGTCAAAGTAAACAGACTTTCACTTCATTTTTGCTTCGTATTTTTTTATTTATTTATTTATTTTTTTGATAACTTTATTATAATTATCTTAACACTTATTCTTGAATGTTTTTTAATGTTTCGGAAACTTATTTTAATTTATTTTATTATTTTCTTTCATAAATATGTTTTTTTTCTAACCACTTTAAACTCACCTTCATTTTATATAGCTTTATGTTTATTAATTTAAATTTATTTTAAATCCCAAACCAAAATTTGGTTGAAAAAGTTTTTTTTTTATGGTTTAAAGTTTATGTTTACAATGCGTTGAAAAACACGTCCGTTATGTTTGCTAACGTATTGCCTTTTACTGTATCAGACCGGCATGTGAACGTTTGCTGGTACTCGATCGTTATTGTATGGCTGGAGATTTTTTTGTGTACGTTTTCTTTCTATAACCTTTCTTCAGCTTTTTGGTTTTTTTTTATCGTTTTGAGTAAAAATATTTTTTGAGTCGATTTTGAATTTTTTTTACACTTTCTTTTTACTACTTTTTTCTTAAACAAAGACACACCACAACAATGGGAACTCTGTTTTAGATTTTGCGTTTTGTTTATTTAAAAAAATTGCTTTATAATATTATTAATATTTTTTTTTTTTTTTTGGAGTAAAATTTCCAAAATTTAGTTGAAATTCCTTTAGATAATCGTTGTTACTCGTTTAAAGTCTTAAAAACATTTGTTAGTTTTTCCGCCTTGTAAGCGTCTTTTAAAGAAAATTTGTTTCAAATGTTGCTTTTTTGTTGGTTTTTTTCTATAATTTTTGTTTTTAATGTTTTTGTTGTATATTTTTACTACTTTATACTAATACTCTCATACATGTGTATGTGTGCATGACTCTTTTTTTTACATCTCGTTTGATATGTAACTTTAGTTAAATGTTTTAGTAGCATGAATTTTCATATTGTGACCACCTAACAATTAATTTGTGCTCTTTTGACTTTATATTTTTTTTCTTTCAACAGCATCTACATCACCATTGTCTGATTATTGTTGTTGCTTTTTTATTGCTCTTAATTTTAAAGTTTGTATTTTTATGTGTTCATATAGACTTACACATATTTTGTACTCACTAGTCTGACAGTTTCCTTGAATGCAATTCGTATTTTTTTTTTTTTTTTTTTTTGAATACGCGTAAATTTTGATTTTTTTGGTAATACAGTGGGATTGGATAATTAAAATTATGTAAAATGTTTGCAGACAAACAAGTAGAAAAAGTTCTGCTGCACTACAGTATTCATAACATCTAAGTCATTTAAACTACATGACAACAAGTTTGTTTCTTGAGTCTTTTATTCTCATCACCTAAATTTTACATTTTGAATTGTTTATTGAAACAGTTTAATTTGATTCTAAAGACAACTAGTGGTTTATTAAAGCGTCTTGCAAAAATTCAAAATATAAAACAGAGCTGGAATATAATCCAAAAGCACATGACGAATCCGACCGGTGCGATACACAGCCGACCCATGTAGGATCAGTGTGAAACCCAACCAAACCAAACACAACTGTAGCTGAATAAGGGTAGTACGGAGATAGGAAGTCTCATAAATTTGGATTATTAAGTCATTATTGCCACTGCTTTAGCTGTTACATAAAAAAGGGCTATCTGCAAAACTGCAATTGTTCAGGAGAGCATAAAAATTGCTTGCTTCACTCATTTTTTAAACGTTTTTCAATCTAGTCTTCTACGATTTATTAATATTACGACTACTAAACTTCACGTTTGAAAATAAATCTTTTAACCCCATTATTTGTAAAGTTGGTAAAAGGGTAGATAGCTTTTCCCTTAATTTAGTCTTAATGTGTGTTATAAAATGTTCAATGGCCCTTTTTGTTTATAGAAAATTAATGGTATAAAAGTTACTAAATATTAAATATATGAGAACTAACCAATCAGGAGACAAAAAAACGAAATTTGGTGGTTAGCAGCACTATTTTAAAACGTTCCAACTTTAAAGTAGCAAAATTTGGCACTAAAAGAAAAAACGGAAATCTGTTCCTAATTAAAATTATAAATTAATATTAAAAAAAAACTGCACAGAAATGATTATAAGTAATAATTATTATGATTTCATTTTGTAATATGGTGTCCGAAAACGTATTAATAAAAAGTTATTTTTATAAATTTTTTATTGAAAATAATTCATTGGCAAAAAAAAAAAAAATATTTTGCATATTTTTTGTTCATTAATTATATTCATTTGTACCATCATATGTGGTTCAAATGCAAGATATATTTAAAAACAAACAAATTATGAATTTTTCCACTAAGTTTGTGAAAACAATAAGTATTATATCTATTTGAAACATTTTATTGTCATGGGAATAATAATTTTAATATCGTTTAAAAACAGAATTTGGCTTAAGAACAAGGAAAACACTACAAATATTTAATAGTTGTAGAAGTAATTATATTTTTCATATTAATAAGATTTTGTTTCTGGTAAAAATATCTAAAAACATACAATTTTTGCTGTCAACCATATTAAAACTTTTATTGAGTGTAAACATTAAATGACAAAATTTAAACAAGAACATTGTTATCGTGAACACAGAATTATTAAAGTTCAAGAAAATGAACAGTGATAACATAATATTTTTGTAGCAATAATGATATAACTATGTTTTTTCTCTGCGTATTCTGAGTTTTCCCTTTTCGAAAAAAAAGTTTTTTAATATCCGAATTGGAAATAGTCTTTTTTATAAATTGGACTCTTAAAATGTGCTAGAGCTGAAGCAATTACCGATAAAAAGTTGTTTACAAATTTGTTTATATCTTCTTTACACTCATAAGGTTCAGTGTGGATATGACTGCTAGCGTATTTTTTATATTTCAACCAATTCGTTCTATAAAAAGAATTCATAGTGTATTTAGATATATTTATTGCTTCACAGTATGTAACTATTATTAGAGAATGGTGAGACGATAAATCATATCAGATTTCAGTGGTTACATGATTTTGATTAATATCCTTAGATATGGCAAAATCGATATGATCGAAAACTTCTCTAGGATCAGCAGGCTAGTACGTTGGTCTGAAGATACGAAATCCATACCATTTTTGCGATCAATTGGAACCCTGTATAGCTGTCTGGGCTTCATTAACCTGTAACCCCAATAAGTGTACTTAGCATATAGTCACTACAAGCCAGAAAGTTATCTCCTAGTTTGCTAAAGAATTTCTCAAATCGTGGGGACAATAAATTGAATTTAGCGTCAAATTACCAGAAAGTGAATGGATGTGCCTACAAGTCATTTTTTAACATTACAGGTGGATGTTTTATAATTTATTATAAGTTTTTATATTACATTATTTTGTTACATTCTGTGCTGTTTATGAAATAAAGGTAAAGTGATCTAGAAAGTTCCAATAATTTATATTTTTCATTAACTTTGTAGGTTTTACATCTCAAAAAAATTTAACCGTTTTTGAATTTTATCGCACTTTTTATTTAAATGTAATTTTTCAGTATTTAAGATATTTTTCTTACAATAATGAATATTATTTCAATTATCTTTAAATTTAGGTTATAATGTTTTCACTTAGCCTCATAAAATGTTGATGGGTATACGCGCGTGTAGTCTATAAACTTCCAAAAAGGGTTAAAAAGTAACTTTAATGGCTTTTTTATTCAGACTGTATAAAGATAGCAGATAAGCTAACACATTTTGAGATTCTAATTCGAAATGTGTAAAAAATATAGAAATCTCAAGAAAAGTTTTCATTATTTAGCAATTTATAGTTTTTAATACTTTAAAAATCGAACAAAAACTTATAGATAGCCCGTTTTTCTTTGAAAAAAATATATTTTTTGCAGACAGCCCGAAAAGTGAAAAACATATTGCTAGAATTAACTTTTAGCTATAAAATTACTATAAATTAGCAGTTCCGTGAGTTCTGTAAAGGAAAATGTTGAAAAATTGAACTAGGTTTTCAATAAGATCTATCGCTGGGCACTTAAAAATGGACTTTGCATTAATCTTCAAAAATCGAGCTGCTTTATTATACATAGAAAATCTCAGCCTATTCCGATCTATGAAATATTGATAAATAATCAAACTATATAAAGTAACGAATCTTGGTATAGTGTTCAATAATAAATTAACTTGGTCAAGCCACATAAATTCACTGGTGATTCAGATTTATATAAAATTAAGGACGCTCTGGGTGACACAATATTTTACACCATCTATAATAAGACAACTTCTTGTAAAATCATATCTAATTCCGGGTTTGTTATATTGTTGTGAGCATTTTAGATATTGTGACAGCTCCAATATGAGGATACTACTTGTCCTTTATAATAATATTAGATATGTATATAAGCTAAAAAATGTGATGGTGTCTCCACTTTTTCAAAAAGCCTGTATGGAGTTTCTTTCACAGACTTAATCCATATAAAGATACTTTTATTTCTTCGTAAAATTATTTATACCAAAGAACCTAAATATTTATATAATTTGATAAATTTCGCTAGATCAAGAAGAGGTAAAATAATTATTATCCCCTTAAGTCGAAATCACGTATCAGAATGGCACTTTTTCATAAACGCTATTCGTCTTTTGAAAGCAATTCAACACAACTTACAGTTAGTTAGCAATGCAATACAATTTAGGAAATCTGCATATAATTTCTAAAATTTAATTTTTTATATTACAATTTTTACATTTTAATTTTTAAATTGTAATTTTTTGTAAGCCTAAGAGCTGAATTTAAAATTTGTTCTTTTATTTTTAATCCCGATTATTGTATTCATAATTGTGTGGCTAACTATATAACAGTTATAATCCTGTACTGTAATTATAAGATTTTGTCTTGTTGTGCAGGGTTTCAATAAATAAAATAAATAAATAAGTAAATAAGTAGATGAATAAATAAATTAATATCATAGCTAAAAAACTCAAAACTAAAGAGTTAAACGCGGAAAATTTTTTTGAGAATCTACATATAATCCTTTTTGAATATAAGCCCTCGATATATACATATATTGCTTGCTGTTATTGATTGAATTTATTTAACTAAGGTACTGAATTGGTAAAACCCCCCAAGAAAGAGTAAATAATTCATATTTAGAATCTACCTTAAGATTCGTGGAACCGCAGGTAGATCTTGGAAGCAACCTAGCTACCTCAGGCGACGACCAAACCCACGTTATAACTTCAAAATCTATAAAGTTAAAAAACTACTTATTAATAATTCAAATTCCCAATTTTTGCTCCTGTTTTCATTTGTATTTTAAGTATAATAATTCTGTGTTACGTGTTTTGATTACTCTGCAGAAAATTTATGACAATTTTTCTTGAAGTAAACCCGTTGCTTGTACTAAAGTGGCATAAATCAATCGATATTTTCTTTTATTTAATTTCGACCGATATCAAATAACGTAATTTGACTTCTGGTGTTAAGAGAAAAAATAAATTAAATAATTGAATTTTAAGTACTATAATAACCTTCATTGGTTACCTCTGACACAGAAAATGTTAACCGCTTGCCAAATTTTTATATCTTAACCGATTTAAAATATTTTTATATTTTCTTAAATATTTGAACATTGGCAAAATTATGATTTTTTGTATTTTTTCGACCGAAAATGTGTCTATACATTTTTCCTCTTATATAAAATTTTCTTTAAGAACATATAACAATTTTATGCTCCTTCTAAAGGGATCTTCACGGATATGATTTAAAAATTGAAAATTGAATGGGGTCAGTCAATAATGTTATATAATGAAATTTTGACATATTAGATTTTAAAATAGCGTAGTTTTAGTTCTATAAAAGATATTAACTTCAATCTCTTTGTATATAATTAATTGTGTAGATTGTGTTATACAAATTGTCGAAAAATCTCTTCCTGGTTCATATTATGGTATCTGCAAATGTGAAATTTTCAATAAAGCTACAGGGTAATATTTCAATAGCGAACTGAAAAGACTTTGGGTACATACTTGTGGTTTGTTCCTACAAATTTTTATTAAAATTGGACCAATTTATTATAAATCATAAAATCATAATTTTTCTGTTTTTTCGTTACATGACTTATAAAGGTGCTAATTGAAAATATTGTTCTATTTTAACAAAAACTTGTAGAGGCAATCCTCTGACTTATAACGTGGTTTTGTCGTCGGCTAAGGTTACTTAGTCGCCTCCAGGGTCTACCTACGGATAACCAAACTTAAGTAATAAGACTTTTGATTTATACGAGAGAATAATTACGATGGCCTCAATTCGGATTCTATCGGCTTAATAAATGTCGTCTTAAATCATTTCTTCTTCAACTGGGCTTATTTCAGTTCTTCTATCTTCTACCAGACTTATTTCTATTCTTCGGCTTATAATAGGCTCGGTTCGGTTAATCGTCTTAGATTAGGATCGGTTCGGTTGTTCAGTTCGGTTGTTCAGTTCGGTTGTGCGACTTAGATTAGGATCGGTTCGGTACATCAATTTATAAAAGACTCGGTTCGGTTATTCTGCCCAGATTAAGCTGTCAATTAGATTCGAGTTATTGCATAATAAGATAGATATATGTAAAAAAACTGATTTTAAAATTTTTAACGACGAATAACTCCCGCAGCAAACATGTGATTATTGGTGAATTTTAGCAGTATGTATAAGACACCCGAACGATGCTATATCCAACAATTCCGATGTTTAAGTAAGCATGTTTATGAAATTATTAAAATGATCAGCAATAGTGTATTAACGGAATTTATTGCTTTAAACTTTTCACTTATTTATATTTTTGTACATTTTAATGCTTTAGATTTAATACAACTATTATTTGAGATTGTTTTCTTTTTTAAAAAAAATTTGTAAGATCAAATAATTATTTGCCCAAAAAAATGTTAAAATATTTTCTATTAAGTGGTCACACTGTGTTCACATTAAAAACTTTTTTGTTCGCTATTAAATAATTTAATTTACCCAAAATAAGCTGATTTATTGCTTTGCATACAAAAATATTTTATGATCATATTAAGGCAAAGAAATATTTGTCAGTTTCTGTCAAATATTTTTCTAGTCTGACCGTACCTTAAGTAAATAATATTCAAATAATATTAAAAAATAGTTTTGACGAAATGAACAGACTTTTATCCAAAAACCAATATTTATCAAAAATTAAAAATTTTTGTCTTCGAAAAAATAATTTAAAAATATAACAAAATATATTTTGAGTATTTAAAAAAAAAAAAAAAAATGAAACATCATATTGCTGTTAACTTATCAAATTTTAACCAAGAGTTAAAGTATAACCATATATAAAATGACATTCTTTTCACACAAACTAATCATTTTGTCTATAATTATGCTTTAACTTTAGGTTAATATTTGAAAAGTTAACGACCCATAATATCAACGACAATAATAGCATATAATTCGGATATTTGATGGAATCAATTTCGGAAATGAAATGAATTGAAATCGAAAAAATGTGTAATGTATTTATTTTTTCGTATTCTTTATAGATGAAAATTACAGTAGACTCACTTTTTATTAGATTTTATTATACAAGTTTAAGTGTTCCACGTAAATTATTTCCTTGGTTTTCAATAGTGCTGTATCTTGTAAAGGAAAAATAAAGCATTGGTCCAAAAATTATTCTTAAAATCGATCGAAATTCATCACAACTTTTTAAACCGTTCGATTTGAAAAACGTAAACATACCTGATTACGATATTTTATTATTAAAAGGTTGTTTAATTACATATGTACATATAATTTAATTTTCAAGATGAATCGAAATTAATTAACATTATATTTCAATTTACGACATCGATTCAGTTATTTTCACCACTAAATTGCAAACTATTTAAAATTTAATAAGTTATATTATTATAATTATTTCTTATTATAAAACAATTGTAGTATACTTATTTTTCAAAATTTTATTTGATAGGTGAACTGTTTGCAATTATATTGATTTTTATAAAGTTTATTTTGCTAAACACATTCTTTAAATATTGGATTAGTTGTCACCGTTAAAAACACTAAATTTTAGTTGAAGTTTAATTTTTAGAAAAAAAATTGATATTGGTTTTATTGTACAAAACTACAAATTAATGAAAATAAATATGCAAAAAGTGCTATAAAATGACAAAAATAATTCGAAAAGTTTTAGAAAAAGTGCCAGGTGCTATATTCATTTTTTTAGTGCTAAATGGGTTTAATAAGTGATAGAACTAGCACTAAAAGTGATAAATTGGCAGCACTAAAATATTTATCAAATGTATTATATTTATTTGAAATCATTTTTTTCAAGAATTTGTATGCATATTTTTTTTATCGTAAGCTACAAAAATACTACAACTGGGATTTAAATGTTTTTATAGATTGCATTCAATATATTTTGGATTAGGAATTTAATTTTAATGGAATGCGTATTTACACGGCTACACTATACTCACTTTTTTACAACAATATTATATTATTTTGTGACGCTATTACAACTAAATTACCAAGATTTTATGAAATATAAGCTATGCCAGAACTATATCGAATGCCATGCCCACTTCATGAAAACACACAAACATATTTTACTTTTTTATTTTCGATCGGAGCAGGGGGGTAGTATCGCTATACAAATAAAATATTAATTATCGCATATCTAAAGAACTTTTATAGTGAAAGCTGTACAGATTTGTGGGAATAAGTCTGCTATTAAATTGCTTCGTTGAGATGAAAATATTGTGAGTAGGTATGGTCCATGGACATTATGATATGTGACCCTTGTAGTGATGCCCTCAAAATTTGTGGGGACTACTTTCTTGAAATAATATTGCTTAAATGAAATAAAAATAGAAATCCAAAGCAATTACATAAGTCAAGCCATCATAACGAGTTGTTGATGTTAACGTTGCTAAAATATTCATTTCAATCATATCTTAAACGTTGCACATTATTCTAGATAGTGTGGAAATATATATTAATCATTACAAAGACGTTTTTAGGCATTTTTAGTATGTTCACGTATGTTATGTATTCTGGAAAGAGGAAAACTAATGCTCAGAGGAAAGCTTTTTCTTTAGCTTGGTTTACATATTTTACTAACAGATCTGAATGATTTGTGTCGTGACTTGAGTCGTGATTTGAATTAACTAAAACAATTAGTAGAGTTGAGCGCATCATAGTTGCAGGAATATAAAATGTTTAACATTCTAACAAGCGCCAATGTAAACGGAACCAAAAATTAAACCCTATTTCTAAGAGGAATTCGATTTGATGAATACACCGATGTTCGATGTCAGTTGCGTCAGAAAACAAAATCTGTATTTTTCAAGCTCATAAAATACTTTTAAGCCACCTCTTCATATAGAATTTTACTTTGTCAAGAACTTCTTCAAAGCACAGATGTAATAGAAAACAATGAAGGAAGAAATATTTTTCAAAACTGATATTCAAAACCTAATAGCCTGCGGAATATTCAAAAAAAAAAAAAAGTTTAACTTCTAATAAAGGGGAATGATAAGTCAAAAAATTCTTTCGCAACATTTTTGGCAATGGAAAACCCCTGATTTGAGAGTAATTTTGGAGAGTTATTTTGAAAAACTACCATTAGTTTGGAGCCGTTCTGATTTTTAACTTAAAACTTTAGCGGTACGAGCAACAAGGAAATGAAAATAAAAAGTTTGGTAAAAATTTCAAAATAATACCAAGAATTTTAGAACAAGATTACTTTAATACGCGAAACAGCTGGCAAACAATACATTCGACTCAGTTTGGCCTGTCTTCAATTCAAATTTATCACATATTGTATAAATTGGTTACTATTTAGATCTCAAATATATAAAAAAATATTTTTTTGATATCTCGAAAACTAGAATCAATTTTGAAAAAAGGAATGCAGATTCCTATTCGGTACCCTAAACTTTACTACAAACCATTTTAAGCTGCTTAAGTCCAAAGCCTTATATACTTGTGTTATTAATTTTCGCAAATCTACAGGAGTAATATAGGGCAAACTGAACCACTATCCTGAATTTTGGCCATAATTAGATACTTTATTCCTATCCAGAATTTGTTTTTTTTTTTTAATTTTCTGAAAGACGGACGCAATTTTGGCCATAATTAGAATACTTTATTCCTATCCAGAATTTTTTTTTTTTTAATTTTCCGAATTCTGAAAGACGGACGCAATATGGCGAATCAAAATGAGCCCCAATCGCTGATTTTAGTCCTAATTAGAATACTTGGTGAACATAACAAATATATACCAAATATAGCGTTTTTAGGGACGCTGATTACAATTATGTAATAAAAAAATTATAAATTTAAAATGGCGGATTCAATATTTTTTGTAATAACAACGAAATTTTGAATTAATCGCATCCGACAGATGTGTTATCCGTTGCACGTAATTCTTACGTGTCCTATGATGACATCAGGGATTTAGGTGGTATGGGTATTACTCATACTGGGGCTGGATGGGATTATAGTAGGGTCTTAGAGGACAGTAGGACTTTAGCGAGGTTGGGTGCGTTTGCGCGCGAAGTATTTGCTAGGAGAAGTAGGAGACTTAGCGGAGGTGGCTCTTTGCAGAGCCATTCTTAGTTGTTGGGCTCCGATGTCGCCGATGTTGCCTCTTCTGCGCTTAATGTCTGTTCCAACTGTTGCGGTTGTTCCTGCCGATCCCGGTTGCTGATGTGCGGTTGCTGTGACTCCTGTAGGCTTTGCCTAGTTGATCGTCGTTGCTGGGTTGTGTTTGTCCTGTGCGCTTCGCTTGTGTAGTACTCCCTTCCGTGTAGTACTCCCTTCCTTGTGTAGTACTCCCTTCCTATCCGTGAGGGTGGTCTAGTCTAGTGTAGTTATTGTCGTCTCTCGTTCGTATCTTCCCTTGCTGGTGCCACACCATGTGGCCAATGAGTCGCCCATGAGAGCGATTGTTAACTGTCGGTGTGTCCTTTGTGTGTGTTCATCCTTGTTGTTGTATGTTGCATGTCGATATGTGACGCGTGGCGGGCCACCAGTCGCGAACTATTTGCAGTTCAACTGGTAGTAGTCATTTTGGCTACGAAGTCCGACCGGTGACTTAATACTGGTACCACGGGTGTCAGGAGGCCCTGGAACTTCGGTTCCAGCTTGACAGTTGGAGTGGCCCCCTGGGGAGCTTTTCGTGGTGGCTGTGTTTTAAACCCAAATCGCGGGTAGAGCATGAGCTCAGTGGAGTTGTATTGCAACCGGGTGCCGTGACCCATAGATCAGAAGGAGTTTTAGATGGGCTCTGCTCCTGACCAAGGGGGAAGACATGTCCAAACACATGTCTTCAAATTGGTACTCAGGTGTAGCAGTTTGTTGTATTTGGGGGCGTTGGTGGGCGCATTATACTCACCTGCTGTTAAGACCACCGTGGGGTTGGGCCGTCAGGCGGGTACCCTCGTAAATTTTGAACACATCTGAAAACGAATTTGTTTTTATTTTCAAAATTTGCAAAAGCCTATGCAATATGCAATACGGCGGATTATAAGTAACTGAAATTTAATTTTTAAATTCCAAAAATATATATTTATATACGATTTTATATTTATGGAGGTATTAATAATGAATTTAAGGTAAATAAAAAAATAAAAAGTGGAGGCCAATTAATGTAATTTACAATATTTTGCTATTAGGATTTTTATTTAATGATTTTAAATTCAAAAATTCAAATTTTTATTTTAATAAAAACATTATTTTTTAATGAACGGCATATTTTTAACATTTCATGTAAACAATGGTAATCGACATTTTAAAAAACTTACTATATATTAGTATATAAACATAACAAATTATTGTCGCCATTTTAGATTCGGAATTTAGTTTATTCTTTTCTTTTATCTAAAATTGTGAGGTTTGAAGGGCCTTTGGGAATTTATGAATGCTCGCAAACAGTCGCAAATGGTCTCCAAAACTGAGAGAGAAAATACCTTAGGGATTTCATCAGTATTATTAATATGAAAATATCTCTTGGTATTAGGCTTTAAAAATTCATGATTTTTGATAAAAAGAATATTTTTGACAAAATGTATTATATGAAATTTTAGGAAATCACCTTATAATTTTTTATTTAATTTAGGTATTTGTTTTCACCACCTTCATCTTTTTAATTTTTATGTAGTTATTAACAGTATATAAAAAATGTAAGCAAAAATATGATATTTTGATTTTAACCTCTTACTATTAAGAAAAGTTATAGGTATTAAATCTAAAATCTATAGCCTAAAAATCTGCATAGATTTTCTCTCTCTACAGGAATTTATTTTTTTTTTTTTTTATAGAAATAATAATTTTTTTTTTTTTTTATAGAAATAATTTATAGAAATAATTTTCACATCATATTTCGATAGAGCGGGTAGCGTAATGCACCTAGTAATCTAGTAATTTTATATTTAAATTCATATCGGATTCCAGGCAATTTTACTAATGCTTAAAATTTTGGTAAAATTTTAAAACTCATTGGATTTTAACTAAGATTTTAGTTCCTATAAGAGGTAACAGTTAAAGCTGATGAACAAAACTGTTTACGTTTCCACTGTCACATTGCTAAAATGTTAAGAGTTTTATACAAATGTTGTAACATCCATTCAAACAGCCTAAAACAAATTTAATATAGTGTTTTTTTCTTCTTTTCTCACTTTTTTTTTTTTTGTTTAAAGTGTTTAGTTTATTTAAAATGATTTTATGTGAAAATTTGTCTTGAAAAACATATAACAAATTCAACTTTAAAATGCAATTGTATTGTATAAAAATAACGAAGAAAAAAATATTATAGCCGAAACGAAAGACTCAAGAGACATACTTGCAGGCATATTAAATGTATTAAAACCGCAGCAAATAATTTGGATTTTATTTCTTTTTTTTTGTGTTAAAGATGCAATTTATCATTTTTGAACTTTTTTTTACTATTTCTTTCTATTTCGAAACCAATTTCGAATTGCATAGTTAAAGATTTTCTAAGGATAGTGAACAAAAATCAGATTTGACGATTATCAGGTTAAGCCAGGTATTACGTATTAAATGAGTAGTCAGTTTACAATATATCTATGGGGAAAATTATAAAGTTAAATAAAGTAGGTTTATCAACACTTTTGTGGATTAAATATAAAATTAAATATGAAATTATTATAGTTGCACTTAGATGAAAAGTGTTAGGAAGTTAATTAGCATGATTTGTTTTTAATACTGAAATGATTTGTAATGGAAATTAATTTATAAATAAAGATACTACTTTAAGGAATGTAGTACTAAAAAATTGTAATAGGTAAAATCAATAAGAGTTAAACCCCGAAAAACAGATTTGATAACTGAGAGTTAGAATAGATTTTCGTTTTAATTGTTCTAAACTGACAAAATATTGAGATCGATAAAATAAAATTGGACTTCAATTACTAAATTGCTTATGTTAATTAAATTTTTGTTTGATTTTGCTCCAATCACCAAAATGGTAATATTTATTAACTAGAATAATTGATTTTGGCTTAAATATCAATCAAATTAATTGGAATTATGATTGAATGAAAAATCAGTAAAAAAATTGGTTCAATTCTAGAATTAATAAAATCTCTACCTCAATAAAAATGCACGGATTTAAATATAATTATTTATTGAATTATTGGAATTATTTAAATAATACAATACAATTAAATGACAAAAAATAATAATAATAAAACTCCAAATTTTATTGAGTAAACGAAACTTGGTGGGTATATAGTTTCATTTTGGCGCCATATACACTTTTTTGAAATCACCGATAATCACATATAAATCAAATTTTTGTAACCTTTAACCTCTAGTATCTCATGAAGCTCAAATATGATTATCGATGATTTTTAAAAAGATTTATAAGATATATGTTGAGTTTCGTTTCTCCAGAAAGAAAAACTGCATTCTAAAATTAAGTTTATTTTTCTTATTTTTCGCAAAAAATCGTATATAAAAATTTAAGTATGAAAACAAGCATCAAAGGGGATTGATTTAAAAATTAAAATGGAATATTTAATTTACGTATACAAATTTTAATACTAAGAACAAATTAAGAATCAATTACTTAAATCATAAATCAAGTAATTGATTCTTGAAATTTTAAATTAAGTCTAATTTGACTTGAATTAAGAGGAAAAATTTTATATTTATCTGTGAGAGAATATGAGCGGAATGAAATTTACTCTCACAACTCTCCCACTCTTTATTTGCCTATCGGTTGCTCTTAAGTTTCATTATGCAATTTTCGTTACCCTTTTGTTGTGCATCGTTTAAATACTTTGTTTTTAATTTTTTAAGCGTTATTTTTATTATAAATGTGTGAATAACAAATGAAATTAAGTTCTATTGAATGACGACTTACACCTTCTCGAATTCCTTAAAGTGTTTAATTTAGTAGCTGATATTGATTATTTAAAAGATAAATGCAAATTAAAATTGTTAAAAAATAAATTGGAGTATGTAACATACGTAAATTATTTTGAAAAAAAATATGTTCTAAGTACGATTTATTATTTATTAGCATAATTATAATTAAATAAACTAACAATAAATAACTGTACTTAGTATTTAAACTTATTTTCGAAAATAATTTCTATATCAAGCATGTATGTACATTCGTAGAGAAAACTTGATAAATTCTTTTCAAAATACGCAGAGAAAGAAAAAATTCCCCTTAGAAACAAATGATTTTCTTTGTGCTTTTAAGAGAGCCAAGTCATTGATTAAGAAATAATGTCTTAATTTAAGTACAATTTCTACTTACATATTTATACATGTATGTATATTTACAAATATTTTGTAATTTTTTCATACTAGTATAGTGTTAACAGAAGGGGGAAGAGTAAAGCAAATTTAATTCTGCTCTCTTTGAGATTTTTTTTGCATTGCTTCTTTTATCATGTATTTGTAAGTATGTGTATGTACAGACATGTATAAATATGAAAGTAGGAATTGTACGAGACATAATTTTTTAATCAATGAATTTGTTCCCTTAAAAAGAAAAATGTCATATGTTTCTAAGAAAGAATTTTTCTTTTTCTGCATATTTTGAAAACTTAAACTGAAAATGAATAAAATTTACGAAAAGGTTAGAAATAAATCTGCATGATTATAATAAATTGTATTTGTTCTAATTTCTTAATTTCATAATATATATTGGCATCGAGGTGGATACCACTTCGATCGACTCCAAAATTGAAAATTGGTTGAAGGGCGATTTTAGAGGAAAACATATTTTGAATAAAGTGAGTATAATATTATATATAATATGAGTATATAATTTTTTATATTACCTGCATGAAACAATACATTTATATTTTTTATTTATTACTTCTTTCAGGATTACTATTTCATTTCGAGAGGCAACAAGGGAAACCGAAATGGAAGGTTCACGTAAAAAAACTACCTAAAGCTACCGAATTAGTGAGGTTATAATAACGAAAATTTAATAAAAGTATAATAAATAATAAGTTTGGAAAAAAGTATATATAAAAGATATATAAAAAATATATATTTCAATTTAGGTTTGTATATAAAGTAAGAATGAAAATTCTAAAAACAAGCGCTACATTTCTCAAATTGATTCAAGATCTACATTTCTCAAATCAAGTGCATTTTGAAAGTAATTGTAATCCAATTAATCTCAAATTTATGATCATTTTAAGTATGGACTTAGATTCAAATAAAGATGTCTAAAGAATGAAAAATTAGAGATTAATCTAATACAAAATAGGCTTAGATGGAGCTAAAATTAATAATTTTTTGCCATTATTGATTGAAGTATTTCGCACTTGGTTCTTGAAAATCCGTACTTAACATACTTTTGACACCATTCCGGATTAAATTTATTCTTTGAATGTACTCTTAATAATATATTTAAAATATTTAATGTTTATACTTATATTTAATTTGCGAAAACTTCACATAAAAACGTACATCTCTGAAGATCATATTATCCCATCTGAGTGAGAAATGTCTGAACAAGTCGTCAAAAACAATCAATATGAACTGACCTTATATACATGTATAGTCTTTCGCAGAACAACTTTAAACAAACTGTGATCTTGAAATTGAATATAAACTCCGGTATCAATGACGGCAATATCTACAATAGTATCGAAAGATTAATAATCTCATCAAATGTTTCGAATTTGTACTTATCAAATAATTATATATTAAACACGTCACCGAAGACTGAGCAAATCATGTAAACTTTCGTATTTTTTTTTTAACGATATATTGAGTCCAAATGTTTGAAAATGTTTAGAAATTGAATTAAATTTATTTTATTTTAAATATTTTTTATAGATACGTTTTCTTTTCGTTTTCAAAAAATGTGTAACTCATTAGATAGGTAATTACATTAATTATATTTAATTATATGATAAATTTCAATATAAGATTAATTAATCATTTTATTAAAAAGTTTATTGGAATAATTTTTTCTGTGTATAACCGTAACTGATTTTAACTTCATTTGCATGGCAGAAATTAATATGATTGAAGAAATTTCTAATTTCCTTGCATTAATTAAAATCCGTTAAAAATTTCACCAACATATCCATTTGACAAAATGCTTGTAGTAGCGTGCAATTGTGTATTTTTGCTATTTAAATAAACATTAAAATATTGCATTGTTTTCATAACAATACAACAAAAATAATAATGAAAAAATATTAAAAATACTGCACAAAAATAAACATAAAATAAGTATAAAATTTGAAGGAAATTTACAATTTAGCTACTTCAAGTGGTACTTAAAGTCCATAAACACCCGCCGCCATAAAAATCAACGAATTCAGAAATGTCTGGAACATAAAGCAATAATAATAATAATAATATTTTTTTATTTGATTTAACATAAATTTGTAAAATTTGTAAAATAATTGTATAAAATTTAATTGCATTTGCCATGTATTGTATAATAAACATTGAAGAAATAATTATTTTGTAATGGACAATTAAGTAGCATTTAAAATTGTTTTTTCTACACATGAGACATACACACATGATTTTACTTAACAAATAAATTTAAATTTATTTCAAATACTACGAAATTTAAATGAATTTTTTTTATGATCTCTCGTAGTAAATATGTATCTTTTTCACCCTTTGATATCGTTGATAATGAACTTTCAATTAAAAAAGTTCAAGTGCTCATCTGATTTCATTAGTGGTTCCTGAATTTAGGCTGATCTTTAGCTACACTTTGTTAAAAGTTTAATTTTATTAGTTTTAGTTTTTTTTTTGTGACTTTAAATGTTAAGTAAAAACGACTTTAGGTGCCTTGGTGGCCATTAAAAAATATAAATAATATTTAAGTTTTATAAATGAAGTAATTATTTGTAACTATTTTTAGCTAATTAAAAGGTCTTCAAATTAAATGTTGAATTTATAAGAAATTTTTATTTTAAGAGGCGGTTTTAAATGTTTTGGTGATATAAATTTTTATCAGCAATAATTCGTTTAAATCAGCAGCTTTTTTGGAAATAAACTTTGGCATCACGTTAGCTAATTATCAGGAAACAATTAATATATTTATTGTTTATGTATATATACACTGCCTGCCACTTGAATAAGGAATCATATATTTTTAACTTTAATTAAGTATATCTCCTAAACTAAAGTTCAGAAAAAAATAATTTTTTGCGCAACTAAATTTCTAAGTGTTGGCTTTAGTTTCCTGAAGAAATAAAAAATATATACATATTTTGTTATACTAAAATTATGCATTTATTTAAAGACATGTATTTTTGTGGTACTTTTTCAGTGGGTGGATGTGTGTGTGTGTGCTTGAAGATAGTAGATACAAACTTGTGATTTGAGTATTTGTCTCAAATTGGTCATCTCGGGAGGATGCACCATCAAAAGAATTTTGAATAACATAGATCTTGCAATCTAGGTGATAATACACATAACTGGATATTAAACAACATGTGACTGACTGTTTAAACAAATCGTCAAAACACTTGGGTATAGGTTTAGACGTTAATTTCCTTTATACATCATATAAGTTACGTACATACATACATCATAATCTCACCACACATAAACCATTTTAATTACTGAACGAAATGAAGAAGTTCGTATTCAGTGTCACCTTTGCTATCAAAATAATTCATCACAATCGGCGTATCTATTGTAATAAAGCCCAGAAAAACAGAAATTTTCGATATTTTACATAGATTTTACTAGATTTTTTCAAAATATTTGATTTTTTAATTTCAAATTTTTTAAGAGTTTTAAGCTGTTGTCAAAGAAATATTATATTAATTAAAAATTTAACTATATTGATTCAGACATTAATTACATTTTAAAATAAAAATTACTAAATAGTTAATTAAAAAATTTTAGAGAACATTTTTTTTATGAGTTCACCAATTTGCTATTCGTGACAAATATGGTAGCATAGAAAAAGTGAATCATTTAACTGGAGAAATAAGGAAATGTCTTGAACTAAAAAAGTATTTTTCAGCTATTTTGTTTTTTTAGATGTCGCGCAAACTTTCGATAAACTATGGCATAAAAGTTTAATATATGAAATTAAATGATTACTATCACGATGTACTCACAAATTGCTGGAGTCTTATTTATCTGACCGTTTATTTAGAGTAAAGTATAACGATTTTGTGACAGAAGAATTTGAAATAAAAGCCGATGTTCAACAGGGAAGTGTTCTTGGACCTAACTTGTATTAAATCTACACTCTTGACTTACCAGGAAACGATGACCTGACTATTTCTACGTTTGCGTATAATACGGCAATACTCAGTTCTCATGACAAATGGCACATAGCATCTAGCCAAATTAATATTTACATGGTTGAAAAACTGGCGTATACAAGTAAGTGAATTGAAAATAACCATGTTACGTTCACCCTCAGAAAAGAAAATTGTATTCCTTTTACACTATACAACAATCAGGTCATAATTATTACTTTTTTTAATATTAATATTTCATTTCGAGAGGAAACAAGGGAAACACAAATGGAAGGTTATCCTCCAAGTACAAAAACTGCTAAAGCTGCCGATTTAGAGAGGTTTTAAGAACGAAAACACAATAAACAATAAATTAATACATATATATATATATATATATATATATATATTTAAATTTAGTTTTATATATAAAGCAAGTATGAAAATTATAGAAACAAGCACTTTATGGGGCAATTTAATTATGAATTTGAGCTTAAACTAAGCTTATGATTCGTAATTTAAAATTTTTATTTTCAAATCAAATATATATATCTGATCTTAAAATAAGTTTTAAGTTCTTGAAACAATAACAATTGGAATTGATTCAGTATCTTTATTTCTTAAATCAAATGCATTTTTCATTCTGAAAACAATTTATTTATATTTATAATCAGTTTAAGTATGAACTCGGGTTTAAATTAAACCACGATTTTTAAAAACAAGAAAAATTTGGAGTTAATTCAATCCAAAGTAGGCTTAAGTATTTTACACATGGTTTAATAAAATGCGTATTAATCGTACTTTTGACACCGTTCCAGATTGTTTTAAGTACGGATTACTTAATTTATATTTTGAGTGTGAGTGAAATAATCATAATCGAATCATAAGAAATCTATGTATCAAAATTCATTAATTTATTTTTCAAAATTGCTACCTGCAGTTTCATTATAATGTTTAAATGGACTGGCACAGAAAGTGGTTCTAAGCCGATTGGTATAAATTAAGGTGAGCCTTAGACCAATATTTTTGGTGTTATAAACGTCAGTACAAACACATAATACTCCCCCTACAATTATGGTTGTGTGGGGTGTAAAAAATGTTTGAGGTCGGAGAACATAAAGCTTAAAAAATAACACTAAACAATTAACAATTTTCTCAAAAATATAAAATAATGACAAACGTTACTTCAAGAAATATAAACGAAAATATGCGAAAAATAAAAGAAATAGTAAAAGAAAACCTTTGTATCAAGTAGATTCAATTTAAATATATATTATCGATTACCTTTTTTATTTCAATTAACATGTTGTTTAAAGTTTATATTTTTTAATTATTTTTTTTAATTAAAATCCAAAAAGTGTTTGCTTGGAAAACAATTGTA